>JAHKKF010529882.1:0-22906 GCA_019740295.1 Labeo calbasu | reverse complement strand
TCAAAATCGTCTTATAGCGCTGCTTTACCTTTTTTGTTAAGGGCGTTTGATCTTCTTTGCATGTTCACTTTGCAATGA
This sequence comes from Labeo calbasu, assembly GCA_019740295.1. Lineage (NCBI taxonomy): Eukaryota > Metazoa > Chordata > Actinopteri > Cypriniformes > Cyprinidae > Labeo > Labeo calbasu. The sequence continues at coordinate 22,828 of JAHKKF010529882.1, read as the reverse complement.
CTGGGTCGGTACTTCTGCAGCGATGTGGGAAGATTTCGAAATGATTACCCTAACTGTCATGAACTGGAAAAAAACAGTCCAGGCAGAGTAAGACAAGACAAGCGTTTGACATTAAAAAGTATATAAATTGTATTATTTTTATGAAAATAACCGATTGTTACGCTAGATAAGACCCTTCTTTCTCGGCTGGGGTTGTTTACAACGTGCATTTGGGATCGTTTGAATCTGCATTTAAACTGCATTTTGGAAGTTCAAAATCAGGGGACCGTAGCAGTCCAATATATGGAGAAAAATGCTGAAATGTTTTCCTCAAAATACATAATTTCTTTACGAATGAAGAAAGAAAGACAAGAACATCTTGGATGACAAGGGGGTGAGTACATTATATGTGAATTTTTGTTTTGGAAGTGGACTTTTCCTTTAAACTTTGATTTCAATCTCTTCCCAACAGGTTCTGTTCCCCATCGTGACTAGGACTTGATCAGCCTTTTTCAAGAAGAAGAGCATGAGTAGGGTTTTCCGCCCAAGTGCGTCACTAAAGTTCAAAGGGCCCTGGACAGTTATATAACAAGCGAGCCTCCATATGCCCAGGAGTACAGTGGGTTATGCCATAAAGGACCTAATTTGGGCCCTCCATCTTCTGGCCTGGGCCAGCACTCCTGGTTGGCCCTCCCTGACAACGTCCCCAACACGGCCCTCATCGCAGAACTGCACCAGGTTGCTAAAAAATCTGTTCATCTGGTGGGTCTGTTCAAGCCTTGTGAGGAAGTGAGCTGCGCCCAGCAGTATGTCCTCTCTCCAGAACAGAGCGGTTCAGTTTGTAATTCAACAACCTACAAAAAAATGTACATGGTTTGAGCCTTGCTCAAGTGGGTTTTTAATTTATAAGTACATATGAGTGAGGTCATATTGTTGGTTTAACAATTTGTCAAACACAAACTTATATTCTTGTACTTATGTAAACGATGATTTTCATTTGAAAACCGGTATTCTGAAAACCATCAGTAAAACCCTAAGAACTAGTCTTCCGGGTTGGTCTACCAGTTGAAATCACAACTGAACAGTTCTTTTATGCTGACGAAGCCCTCGCAGAAAGGATGGAGCAAATGAGAGAGGGCTTCAGGAGAACCGTTTCCTAGCACTGCTAAACAAACAAGAGCATTGTCCCTGACTGAACACTAGAGGTCACTCTGATACCATTGTGAATGAAAGTGGTGCTGGAAGAAAATAAAGTAGAGTGACATTTGAAATGTGTTGTGATGCTTATAGTTAAGATGTTTGAACCTTGTGTGTGTTTGTTTACGGAAAATTTTACCACGGTTGTATTCTCACACAATGCCGCCGTGTTCCTTTATGTCAGGGTTCTTCATATCTGGCCCAAAAGGTCCACTATCCTACTGAGTTTAGCTTCAATCTGAATCAAATTCTCCTCAACATGCTAATGCAGGTCTTCAGGAATTACTAGAAAATGATAGGAAGGTGAGTTTGGTCAAGGTTGGAGCTAAACTCTGCTGGACAGTGGTACTCAGGAGCCAGAGTTCAAGAACACTGCTTGTGTTTATTATGTTTGAAACATTTTTCTTTTTATGGTTTAGTGGACCTTGTGGGCCAGATATGAAGAACCCTGATATAAAGGAACACGGCGGCAATGTGTGAGAATACAACCTTGGTCAAAATTTCCGTAAACAAACAGGTTTTGAAATTTAAAAAATTTAAAAATGCAGGTCTCCCAAGTTGTTTAACAGTTAAAGGTGCTGCAGAAAATTTTAGCTATTTTGCTAACTTAGTGCAAATACTCTCTAAAACTCTGGTTCTCAAACGTGTCCTGGGGGCCCCCAACCACAGCATATTTTGTATGTCTCCCTTATTTAACACGTCTGATTCAGCTCATTAGTAAAGTCAGCAAGACATGAACTGGTTGTGGTCTGTGAGAGACATACAAAATATGTGGTGGCTGTGGGTCCCCGGGACAGGTTTGAGAACCACTGCTCTGAAACACTGTCCTCGAGTCTAGATGTATTTCACCCCATTGAAAACATGAAATAGTCTTTGCTCTGCCCCTTTTTTATGTTTGTATTTTCAGTCGCTAAATCTTTACAGAAATATTGTCTATATTGTTTAAATAAAAATACTTCTATTTGCGAGCCAACTTGTAACCAAGTGAAGGGACGTGTTTTCCACACTGACGACGATATGTAGCAACACAACCAAGGCCCTTCAAGGTCAGTTCTGTTTGACGATGTCAAAAGGTATATACTACTCATTTCTGCCAATCAGTTCTTTTGAAGAACCAGTTACAAACATAATTCAGAGGTTCTTTTATATGTCTTCAAGTAATTATCTGACATCCTAAATTAAACCATGCATGCTAAAAACACTAGCAAAACAGTACAACCCTATGTATGGACGTACTGCTGTTTATTTTGGTCTTTAAATATTAATCATACTTAAGATTTAAAAATAGTTATTTTAATTTTCCAACTAAAACTTTGAACTAAAAACATTTGATTCTAAACATTCTAAAAGTCGTTTAGAAACTAAATACCCTTTAGAGTTGCATCAGTACTAACTATAATAACTTTTAACCCAGTCAGGCAGTAAAGTTGACCAGGTCATGAGTTCACTTACGCATGTGGATCATTACAGGCATGACAGAGACCGTTCTCAGTTAAGCGGTTGACTCAAAGCTTGCTCGTACTCAGTTTCGTTCGTGTACAAAGCGTTCAGTCCGTGTTTATTAACCAGTTCAACCATTTTTTTTAGAATTTTTTGGCTAAGGAGTATTACATTTCCGCATCCAAATTAACGAAATAACATATATGTTGTGATGGTAAACAAAATGTATTTAATCGTCTATGAGAGAGACCGATGCCCTGATAAAATAACGCCAATTTTCCCTCGTCATGTGCTTCGGAGAAAAAAAGCCACCGCTTTAGTGTTGAATAGGATTTTCTGAATTAAAAGCGAATGTATGTTATAGGACAAAACATGTCTAGTTGGTGTAACCATTCTAAATTAGAACTGAGAGAAAATGTTCAAATACCTAAATTTGGGAGGGAAAAACACGTATGGAGCAGTTTCGTATAGTATTAATCATAATTTCATTGAAACAAGTACTGAAGCTGTTCTCTGTGGTGTAACCAGAGCCCCTCCCTCCTCTCTGGTGTAACCGACATGTAGGATGGCGTGCTGTTGTCATGTGACCGTGAAACAGGAAATGGTGTCTCAGAGAGGAACCCTGCAAATTCTGATGGCTGTGTGTCAAGGTTAGTACGTCTTTTCAAATAGCTTATAGTTTTTTTTTTTCTGTGACGTGAAGGTTCACATATCACATATTGATGAGGTTTACATATCATTGGAAATGTCTGTCGGAAAACTTTGAAGGCTCATAAATCATAGTAGTTTTATTTAGAAAAATGTGGTAGCTGAAATGTCATGTGGTGTAACCAGTCACTCCATTTGACACTCCCTGCAAGATCTAGCATACGAACTATGGTGGATTCGTGATGCTGTAAATGTAATTTGAGTTCTTAGAGCCATGTTGTTTTTAGACGTTATCATCCTTCCTTAATACAGTAGCTGTCATATGTTATGCAATATATGACATTTCTATCTAAAACACAAAAATATTCATTAAGTATATCAGTTTAGACTGGAGGTGGAATTTTACTGTAACATAAAAGACAGTTCCACAGTTAAGTGGATTTATAACTATTTAATACAACTAATGTCTACTTATAATCAATATTGATTTCATCACTCAGTTTGACAACTGTAAAAAGTTAGACTGTAAAAAGTGCATTTTTTACATTTTTATGTAGTATTAGCTGTAACTGTTATTACCGTTAAGTTTAACAGTAGCCTAAATGCATATCCCTTTTGTGACTCTAGCATATTCCTTCCACAAATTTAGTATTTGAACATAATTCTTGTGTTGAATTTATCATTATTTTTTTTTAATGTTATTTTATTTTATAGATGCGACTATCAAACAATGAGAAATCGGCTCGACACAGAGCAAAGGTGAATGCTGATCCTGTTGCCAGGGCCAGATACCTTGCCAGAAGAAGAGAGAGGTGTTTAATTTTTATTCCACAGATTGTCTTAAATTCTAATAGCAAGCAATTCACTTATTAAAACCACCTATATTTCATCTGTTATACTATAAAAGCAATAACACTTATGTAAATATGAAGTGTTTACATTTTACTGTGTACTAATACACTTTCTTTTTGTTTCAAATTCTTAGTTACCAACGAAGAAAGAGAGAAGGAAAGACTAAACATCCTCCAGTAGCTGAACTCTCTAAGGCAAGACAGGAGGAACTGAGGCAGAAATGGAGACTGTACCAGAGAAGTCGCAGGAACAAGATTCGTAATATACCACAGCAATCCACGTATGTTCCTTCAGCCCGTTTAATTTCATCATTTTCATCTTGTTTTTGGACATTTGTAAGCTAATTATATAATTGAGGTCAAAAGTTTACATACACAAGGGATCATACAAAATGCATGTTATTTTTTATTTAGTACTGACCTGAATATTTCACATAAGAGATGTTTACATGTAGTCCACAAAAGAAATTTATAAAAATTGACCTTGTTCAAAAGTTTACATACTCTTGATTCTTAATACTGTGTTGTTACCTGAATGATCCACAGCTGAATTTTTGTTTTGTTTTAATAGTTGTTTAATAGTTGTTCATGAGTCCCTTGTTTGTCCTGAACAGTTAAACTGCCCATTCTTTGGTTTTTTAGCATTTTTGTGTATTTGAACCCTTTCCAACAATGACTGTATGATTTTGAGATCCATCTTTTCACATTGAGGACAACTGAGGGACTCATATGCTACTATTACAGAAGGTTTAAATGCTCACTGATGCTCCAGAAGGAAACGCAATGCATTAAGAGCAGGGGGGTGAAAACTTTTTGAATTTGAAGATCAGGGTAAATTTTACTTATTATGTCCTCTGGGAAACAAGTATCTTCTGCGGCAGTGCTAAATGAGAAAAAAAAAAAAAAAAAGATATTTAGGCAAAATAAGAAAAATGTACACATCTTCATTCTGTTCAAAAGTTTACACCCCTGGCTCTAAATGCACCATTTTTCCTTCTGGAGCATTAGTGAGCATTTCAACCCTCTGTAATAGTTGCATATGAGTCCCTCAGTTGTCCTCAGTGTGAAAAGATAGATCTCAAAAGCATACAGTCATTGTTGGAAAGGGTTCAAATACACAAAAATGCTCAAAAACCAACAAATTTGTGGGACTTAAAGGATTTTTTGTATGTAAACTGTTGACTTCTTTTAAAGTGTTTTTTCATTATGCACAAAATTCCAAGTATTAAGAATATTTATGCCATTATTGCTGTATGATATTTTCCTTCTGCAGCTCCCAGGTTGAAGTGAACTCTCAATGGCTGCAGGATTTTGCTCCATACTCTCCCAGCAGTGAAGTTGACTCCAGCTCTGCGAGACAGGGCAGTCCTGTGAGCACCTATAGCTGGATGAAACAGGAACCAGAGAATGTACAAATCCAGTGGGACAATACAAACACATTGTCAGCTGCCATTGAAACACAGCAGGACAACATTCCAAGCAGTGCAGAGTCTGCTGACTCCAGTATGTGATTTGCCATTTACTGAGAATCAATGTTTAATTGGCTCATTAGCATTTCCAAAACACAATAATGAAAAATATATAGAGAATTGTCTGCATTAATGCACTTGGTACAGTTTTGTCATTAGACAGAGGGTTGTTTGTTCAAATCCCAGCCAGGCAATTTGGGTTGTCTTCTCTTTTTCAGTTACAAATACATGTACATAAACAAATTGTCATGTTTTTCTCTCTTTTTTCAGCTGTGATGCCTTCTCCAAACATGGAGGGTTTACCCAGCAGTGTTATGTTGACTATCACTAAACTTCATTGTCTGGTGGAAAGCAAAGAGGAGAAGATTGCTGCTCTGGAGAGACAGGTGCAAGACCTACAGGAGGATCGCAGGTTCCTCCGCACACAAATCGAGAACCTCACCAGCGTTCTCTCGCTTCATGTCTGTCGAGGGATTTCAGATGAAACAACTGGAAAAAGTTAATTGGACAGTGCTCGAGAGCATAAACTGTAACTGAATGGACTCTTAATGGTCAGACATTTGTTATTGTTTGTTGTTGTTATTTTTTTATTGTTATTAATTTATCTAAATTAACTGTAGGAATTAATTTTTTTATACTATTATTATTATTATTATTATTATTAAAAATGTATTTACCCTCATTTCAAACTTGTATGACTTTGGGGACCACAAAATGTCTTTATCTTTTGTGGCTAAAATTGTGCTCACATTTATCATATTTATTTGGTGGGGCAGTGCCCCAGAAAATATTAAGCCACTGGAAAACATAAAACTCTATAGAAACTCTATAGAAACTAAATCATTTTTTAGACCATTTTCTAGATTCTAAGTCATAAAGTGAAATGGTTATACTAAAATTTAGTAATGAAAGTACTAAGAGGGGGAGAGGGTGCCTCTACCCTCTCGATGTCAACAGTGCCCCACATTTTCCAGTGTAAATCTGTGGTAAAGAGTAGAAATGCAAAGTGCCCTAACTGAGATTCATATGGGGAGATATGAGACTGTTACACTTGTTTTTATAATACGTTACATGAATGCAGTGCTTTTTCAGTTGAAAAGCTTTAACACACAAAATTCCCGAGTCCAACGAAGCAGTTTTTCAAAACATTGCTTATATGGAACAACGTTATGTCAAATTCTTAAATAAATCACCATCAGATTATTCAAATTGTGTCAACATAGAGTGACAATATGATTTCTTCGTTTAATGTTAGTGAGTTTGTCTTTATTGTTGCTGTGTTTTGTGCATTAGTTTTAATGGTGCCCTCAAGTTTGAACTTCCAAAATGCAGTTTAAATGCAGCTTCAAAGGGCTCTAAACAATCCCAGCCAAGGAAAAAAGGTCTTGTCTAGCGAAGCGATTAGTTATTTTCTTAAAAAAAAAAAAAAAAATTACAATTGATATACTTCAGTCAAAAAACCTTGGACTGAATGGTTCTTTGTGGAACCAAAAATGGATCTTCTATGGCATAACTGTGAAGAACCTTTTAAAGCACCTATATTTTTAAGAGTGTATGACAGTTAAGGTATGTTAACTCCCATCTCATGTTCTCCATCTAGGTTTTCGACATAACTGACATAACTGTCATGAACATGAGTAAACACAGTTTACACAGAGATAGACCAAGATGAGCGTTTGCGGTTAAAGGTGTATACATTGGAATTTTTTTTTTTTTTTTTTAGAAAATAACCGTTTCACTAGATAAGACCCTTCTTCAAGTCCTTTGAAGCTGCATTTAAACTGCATTTTGGAAGTTAAAACTCATGGGCAACATCGATATCCATTATATGGAGAGAAATCCTGAAATGTTTTCCTCAAAAATTACTTTTTTTTTTTTTTTTGCCATTTTGACTTTTATTTCGTTATGAATTATTGATATCAACAGTTCAATTGTAACTAGTTAAAATGATAATTATTGATAGCAGTAATTGGATTTTTACTAATGGCAATTTTTGCTATCAGGAATTTCATTTCCACTGGTAAAAATGGTAATTCTTGATATCAACAATGACGTCATCACTCACAGAAAAACAAAGTCTTGATGTCAAGAAATAAATTTCAACTAGTAAAAACTTTTTGATATCTGTAAGTTATATGTCACCATAGGCTGCCAAATTTAATTGTTCAATAATTAATATTAAAAATTGATCTCTTACTTACTAGTTGAAATTCTAATTTCACATCAGAAATGAACATTTCAACTAGTAACAAAGTAATTATTGGTATCAAAAAGTCAGTTTCTACTAAGAAACACAAAGTTGTTTTTGAATTTTAACTAGTAAGAAAATGATTTTTGATACGTTATAGTTTTGTCGCCCGTTTAAATTTCTTGAACAGTAATTAGATTTTATGTATAATTTGATTTATTTTGCAATTTTATAGTATTTTAACTATAATTACAGATTATAGTTAAATATCTGTAATATAATTACAGATATTTGGGAATTATTACAGTTTCTCCACTCATTCTATTGTGACTGGAGCCTCCACTGAGAAGGGAGCACCCCTGCCCCAAAAGACCCCACAGCGGCAAAGGCCTACCCGAGCCACTGAGGCAGGAGCTGCTGCAGCAGAAGCCTCAAGCCTCTCTTGTACAGGGTGCTCCCATGCCTTCCAAGTCCCCACAGGAAGCTCCTTCACCTGACAGGACCCCTGTGCATCCCATAACCCCACAGGGACCAGGAGTGCTTGTCAGGTCTCCACCGGCAGAGGCAGTGCCCGCCGAGCCTCCGAAAGGAGCAGCAGTGCCCTCCAAAATTATGAACTTCAGAACATGCCTGTTTCTGCCACCCAGGCAATACCCATGCCCTCCAGGGTCTCAAACGTGGCGCCTGTGAATTCTGGGACCCTACACAGAGCACTTTTGACTAAAAGTTTCCTACAACAGAGAGCCAATTCCAGAATTACAGAGCAGCTGAGACAGAAGCGGGAACAGTGGAGACTGGAACAGAGACAGCGGAGGCAGCAGAAAGCATCAAGTCTTTTCCGTTTCTCATTTTTACTTATTTTTTAGATTTATTCTAAAAATTAAACACTGCCTTCACCTAAGCTACTATGTTGTCTAGGTCGTCTATCCGAAATCCCGTTTTAAAATGATAGAAAATATATCTTTAGATTTAAGAAGCACTCCTTAAACCAGCCTAGCATTACATGATTATGACTGTTTCTTCAACAGGACAATGCAGATGTGTGCAGTCCGCCTCCACAGAAAAATCTTGGTGTGGAAACTGAGAAGGTGCAGCTGAAGTTCAAACTGGGGAGGCAGAACCATCAAGCCCCATTGCCCAGGTCCCAGCTCGCCCTGAAGATGGTTAGTCCATTCAATCCCTTCTATAAAACTCTATTATATTTTAATATGTAAATTAATCTGGGATGAGTATCATATACTTTTAAATTCATAAACCCCACTCATGGTAGAAGCAATGTTTTAAGATTTTCTCTAAGAATCACTCAATAAATCTAATCAACATTTCATTATTACAACAGGACCATGCAGTTGTGGGCCGGCGGTCACCTTCAGAAATCAGACCAGCTGAAGGGACCAGGCGGCTTAAAGCATTTATGCAGCATATTTCTATGTTTAATGGAATATTTGTGAATATTTAATAATTGTATATGCTGTGTTTGTATATATTTAATATGGTTGCATGCATAATAAAAAAATAAAATATAAACTGTTCATAGGTCATAAGTTTATATACATCTTGCAGAATCTGCTAAATTTTAGTCATTTTACCAAAATAAGAGGGATCATAAAAAAAATGCATGTTTTTTTGTTTTTGATCATAAGTCCTTTGTTTGTCCTGAACAGTTAAACTGCTCACTGTTCTTCAGAAAAATCTTCAGGTTACCCAAATTCTTTGGTGTTTCAGGATTTTTGTGTATTTGAACCTTTTCCAACAATGACTGTATGATTTTAAGATCAATCTTTTCACACTAAGGACAACTAAGGGACTATATATACTGCCCCTTCGGAAGCTACAGAAGACACTTATGTTTCCCAGAAGACAAAATAAGTTGAATTTACCCTGATCTTCAGATTCAAAAAGTTTTCACTCCCCGGCTCTTAATGCATCGTTTCCTTCAGAAGCTTCAGTGAGCTTTTGAACCTTCTGTTATAGTTGCATATGAGTCCCTCAGTTGTCCTCAGTGGGGAAATATGGATCTCAAAACCATACAGTTACTATTGGAAAGGGTTCAAATACACAAAAATGCTAAAAAACCAAAGAATCTGTAGGACTGGAAAGACTTTTTTGAAGAACAGTGGGCAGTTTAACTGTTCAGAACAAATAAGGGACTCATGAACAACTATCACTAAAAAACAACAACAACAACAACAACAGCTGTGGATCATTCAAGTGTATGTAAACTTTTGAAAAGGGTAATTTTATAAATTCAACTATTATTTTCTCTTGTGGACTACATGTAAACGTCTTTTATGTGAAATATCTTATTCAGGTCAGTACTAAATAAAAAATAGTACGCATTTTGTATGATCTCTCTTATTTTGCTAAAATAATTTACATTTCACAGATTCTGTAAGGTAATGTAAACTTTTGACTTCAGCTGTATATCCCCATACTGTCTTTGTTGAACATATGACATGTTGTACATATGAAAATACTGTATTTTTTTAGCTGGTACAGTAAGAACGCATTTTGTTTATTATATTTAAATATGTATAGAACAGAAATGTCAGTACAGGGATATAAATGTTCTAAAATACTTCTGACTTTTGAATTGCCTGAAAAAAAAAAAAACACTAGAGGGCGCCACTGTATAATTTATTTATCAATAATTCCCCATAGGCTTTCTTGTCTTTAAACAATTTTTAGGACTGTAATATGTAGTTTTTCTGGGTTTATTAAAATTTACATAAACACAGTCACCATCTACTGGAGTGACGACGTAACCTAAAAAATCATTACAAAAACGCGCGCACACACACAACCTGACAGCGTCTTTGGAACAAATACAGACAAGTGTTGTCAGAAACCTTGTGGTGTTGATTTTGTGATTTCCTGTGGACATGTTTTACAAACACATTACAAAAATAAACCACGGGATAATATCATTCTAAGAATCTATTAAAATCTTTTTAGACAAACAGAAAAAAATCTAAAAAAAAAATCTTATTGTCACTTAGAAGATTGTCTTGTCAGTCGGGCGAAAACTTTTTTGTGAAGTGAAGTCAGTTTAATTTCGCGAATCATTCAAACAGTTTGTTTGGTTTAAGCGATTCAGTAGGTTTTCGGTTAGAGAATTCCTTAAGGAATAGTGGTGGGATTTTAGATTAATTCAGTGAATCTGAACTTTTGAAACCGTTCATCAAAAGCGGTAAAACAAAGCGTTGTAGCAGTGTTTTTACAAGATGGTGGAACTTGATGGAATGTTTCGGTTTCATTCGATACGACGAACTTCCGGAGTTTCTTCTCGACAGGTAAGATAAAAGTATTCATATGCTGGGCCTTTTATGGAAACTAGTTTTATTTGACACTAGTAGGCTAGCCCTGGTTAAAAAACCAGCATATGCTGGTAGGTATGTTTTGATGCTGGTTTAAGCTGGTCCTTAGCTGGTTTTTGCTGGTCCTTTATCAGCATAAACCAGCAAAGGACCAGCTTAAACCAGCATCAAAATATACCTACCAGCATATGCTGGATTTTTCACCAGGGAACGCAGAATCACCTAGTGTCATAATGTGATATGTTTTGTTATTCGTGTTTACTGCTTTTGTTTTGTCAAACTATTGGTAATATTTGTAGTTAACGTACCAGAGTTGATGTAACACACTGTGCTTGCTTAATCATGTTAAAAGTATTGAAAACCTTTTACCATGTCTTCATCATTTAGTTGTGCTACATTTCAAACGCCTCTCATGTAGTTTACCTTTGACCCGGACTTTCAATCTTAGACAAATGAAAAGCCGTACATATAATTCTAAATATTTTGTAACTATCAACTAAACAAAATTAAAGTATTATGTGAAAATAAACATAATGACGTTTAATCAAAAGCTAGCCAACCCAGGAGACAGTTTAGCGAAGAACATTGCCTGTGATGTGTGAACAGAAAAATTACTGTAAATATCACTTTTTAAACTGTTTTTATATTCTTGTTGAAGAAACTTGAGATGCAGAGTACATGATTTATTGTTCATACCTGTCTCTTTTTTGTTTTGGCTGGAATGTTGTATTGACCAATCAGCATCCAAGACAGCAGCTATTTTTATTCTGTATAAAGACAAAACGCTTATGATTTTTTTTCTTCCTCTGCTGGATGTTTCCTCTCTAGAGGTTTATATATAGCTAATGTCTTCACCAGTAGAATGTGCCCCAGATGAAAGTTCTTGCAAGCGTGTCTTTGGGCAGCAGGAAGTGACAGTGTGGCGTGTTTTCACTGTCTTCCTGCTGTTTGCCGTTCAAGTGGAGTGACAAATTAGCAGTGCAAAGCCATTATAGGGCTCCGCTGTGGCTGTTTATCTTTCTGTGGGACTCTATCTTTGTCATTCACACACTTTTTTCTCAGCTTCCTGTGTATCTTTCCTTCCATTTTGTCTCATTCTCCTTTTTTTACCAACAAAGCAGCGATTGCTAATTGATGACAGCTAGTAAGGCCTTCCATTGCATTCATTTTTGATGGGATGACTTCCGATACATAAACAGGGTGAGTGTGTGAGAGTGTGTCCACCTGCTGGCCTTTCAGAGCAGACAGCTGTGGTCCTCTTGCAGACGCCTGAAGGTACCGGAGGGTCTCGCTGAAGGGGGCGCCATGCTTTGAACCTAATGGAGCCTGAAGCATCATAACCGACGTGACTGGAATGAGGGCCGAGCGCAGCAGCTGCGGTGGTTTTATACGCGCTGAATGTGTGGCAGGTGCAGTGGCATGATTTTGAGCCCAAGTTCACCATCCTTCCTCATGAATCTGCACTTATGTAAGATTTCAAACGCTTGATGAATAGAGAACACCTGCAGGCTTTGTTGACCAGATGACCAGTCATGACCGCTGTGTTCCTATATAGAGAATAGTAATATATCAGATTGATATAATCAGTTTGGCAGTCAGAACTGCATCCCAAGTTTAATTTTCTACAATCATAAGAGTTATACTGTATGTGGAATATGACAGAAATCAATCAGCAAATGTCTTAACAGTGGAACTGGAACTTTCCAGCATTGTTAATGTGTTCTGGTGGTGCAACTACTTAAGTGTAAGTCTCCTTCAGTGTAACCAAATTAGCCACAATGTTGGAAAAATACATTTTTATTAATTTTCTAACCGATTCAACCAGAGAGCGTTTTAAAGCCGCGTCTGTCAGCGGATCAGTCTATTTGCAGATGTATTAGGGATCCACTGACACACGCGGCTTTAAAACGCTCTCGTTATGCTTATGTGTGAGCGCTCGGTGAGGAGCGTGAAGCGCTTATCATTGTAGCCAATCACAGTCATGTTTGTTGAGCGCGTGAACACTATGGCCAATCAGCGATGTTTAAAAATCTGCTCAACAGCGCTCAAATATGAGCGGGAAATGGACGGTTTTAAAATTTCAGTACCGAAAGTACCGAACCCGGTACCTTTTGACAACTCTACATTTTATCTATCTATCTATCTATCTATCTATCTATCTATCTATCTATCTATCTATATATATATATATATATATATATATAGCATGTGTCATTGCTGTGGTTAATATTTGTGTGAATGATTTGATGTGAAAATTATTTAATGTTGGAATATACCTCATATTAATAATGCGTTTTACCATGCCTTCATTATTTGTTTATTTGTTTTTTTACCACTTTTGTGTTTTATGTATTGTTTACCAAGATTGCCGTTCTCAAAATATCAAAATCCACTATAAAATAAATGATAAAAAAAACCCCAGTAAAAATAGACTTTATTTACTTATTATTGTTATTTTTATTTTGTATTTATTTATTTTTTGTCAATCTAATTTGTGTCTTAAGTAGCATGAGTATTTTTGTAGCAATAGCCAAGAATATATTGTATGGGTCAAAATTATTGATTTCTTTTTTATGACAAAAATCATTATGATATTACATAAAGATCATGTTCCATGAAGATATTTTGTAAATTTTCTACTGTAAATATCGCAAAACTTTTTGATTAGTAATAATATGCATTGCTAAGAACTTCATTTGGACAACGTTAAAGGCGATTTTCTCAATATTTAGATTTTTTTACACCCCTTTAGATTCCAGCTTTTTGGATAGTCTCCTAACAAACCATACATCAATGGAAAGTGTATTCAGATGATGTGTAAAATTGACCCTTGTGACTGGTTTTGTGGTGCAAGGTCACATTTAGTATACGCATTATACTGTATGTTTGACATACAAAGTTGCTGCCGTAGAGAGTGTCTTAAATCACTAAATCAGATTTAATTTCAGTAGTTGCCAATGTAGACAATGAGGCAGCTCATTGGGTTTTGGGAAAGAGCCACAATAAGCCAATCTCGGTGCACTTCATAGTCAGTAAATGATCGATTCTATCCTTGGTGGTGATATTGAGGCCCACAGACCAGTTTGCAGATCTGTTTAACAGCGAACTAACCAGACGCTAGTGATTTTCAGAAGAGATCATCCACGTTATTGTATTGATTTATTCAGAACAGATCTGTAGTGGTCAAGTAAGACCTTGAAAATCAAATGTAACAGTCCATTTCTTTCATTTTTCTCAGACTAAACCACTTCCACAGTATGAAATGCAGTGGCATAATGTGGTGTTTCCTGTTTTGTCTCACTAGTTGAATTGGGTTGCTGTTTTTGTCAAGCACAAAATTTCTCCCTGTCATTTTTTCAGCCATCGTATCGGCTATCACACGTCAGCTTGGCTCTGGACTGCCTCACCATCCACTAAAACACTGTTCATGCTGCGTGTTTCTGCCGCAGGGTATGCGACTGGTGTCTTAAAATAACCAGCACACCATTCTAAGTGGGTCAGGGCAGGAAGTGGTTGCCAAAGGCCCACACATGCACCAATGGACATACTGAGCTACATCCTGGTCATTTCCCTGTAAGCGAATGTGAAGAATGATACAGTGTCTGTTTAATGCAGGTCAGCGTATCGCTGACACTTACATTATGACAGATCTAAACTGTGGACAGCTATTGATACAGCTCTGTTTTCATTGCCTTAGTAGCCATTTTATTTGATGACTGATGATCAAAATTTTTTTTGAGTGAATTCCATTTCACCCACATTCAAGTTATTTAATGCATTTGCGTGCAGCAGGTGTGTGTGTATACTGTAGTATACTACCATATCAGGATGAATCTCACGAAACATGTCAAAAGCACTCCAAAATCAAAGAAAAAATAAAAACAGAAACAAAAAAAAAAAAACAATTTTAACATAATGCTTCTGAAAATGCATAAAACTCAGAAGTCTTATGCTTTCTAATGTTGCATTTATTTGATCACAAATACAGTAAAACAGTAATATTGTGACACATTATTACAATTTGAACCTGTTTTCTATTTAATATATTTAATATGTAATTTATTTATGTGAAGCAAAGCTGAATTTTTAACATCATTACTCCAGATGTCACATGATCTTTCAGAAATCATTATAATATGCTGATTTGGTGGTCAAGCAATATTTCTAGATTTCATTTTCCATTATCATCATTTGTGCTGCATTTATTTGTAATGTTACTGTCAGAACTTATTTGTTTGTTTCTTTGCTTTTTGGAGAGAAAATCTTACTGACCCCTAAAGTATGAACAGCAGAGTGCATTTACAGTATATTCTCAGTGGTGATTCTTACAAGATTTTAACTGTTGTTTAAACACACTACCAGTCAAAAAGATTTTTTTTTTTTTAAAGAAGTCTCTTCTGCTCACCAAGACTGCATTTTCTGATCCAAAGTACAGCAAAAACAGTAAAATTTAAAATAATGTTACAATACTTCTTCTATATTTTATATATAACTTCTATATTTTCCACCCAGTATAAAAAATATACTGACTCCAAGCTTTTGAATGGTGTATTGTATGTTTAAAAAAAAAAAAAAAGCTTTTTATTTCAGATAAATGCTGATCTTTGGATCTTTCTATTCATCAAAGAATCCTTAAAAAAAAACTCTACTGTTTAAAATATTATTATTAGTAATAATAATAATAATAATAATAATAAATGTTTCTTGAACAGCAAATCAGCATGTTAGAATGATTTCTGAAGGATCATGTGACACTAAAGACTGGAGTAATGATGCTAAAAATTCATCTTAGAAATTACAGGAATAAATTACATTTTAAAATATATTCAAATAAAAAAAACAGCTGTTTGAAATTGTAAAAATATATCAATTTTCCTGTTTTTGCTGTACTTAAAATAAATATATGATAAATAAATGATAAAGATCTTTAAAAAACTTCAAAAACTTTTGACTGGTAGTGTAATTTAAAATTAAATAATACATACTATGCTAATATTATATACTAATGCTATTTTTAAAAATTAGATTTTTTTCACATTACTATAAGAGTTATATTGTCTGAATTTCCTTAATTATTATAAAAAATAATGTAACACTTTAATAAATCATAAAGATCGTAAAATATTTTCATATTTTTGTTTCATTGTGTATTTGAAGACAATGAATTTTTGTTTCTTTTTGTTAATTTTGGGGTGAAATATGTCCTGGATATTTTTGACTGGTTCCTCAACTATTCTCAGACACAAGGGGGCAGACATGCATTCTGCTGTAAAAGTGAATTGTTAAATGTCTTTCTGGCATATGCAGACATACATGATTATTGCGGTTTTAGGGGTGTATTTGTAGGATCTTATGGATTGGATATATGTTGTTTTTGACCTGAAGTCAAACTGTGAAATGCTGTGGCTTTGTCATGCCCTGTAATCATATAACATGCATCCATAAAATTCAGTGTTGACATGCTTTCATCAAACACCAAACTACACATATGTCTGCAGAAGAAAGTAAAACCACAGCAAATATTACATTCACTCATCGTCTCTAGTATAAATCACTAATGGAGCTATGCTCGTACTAGAGAATTCAATGCGTTATACATATTAAACAATTAAACCTTACATATTAATGAGATTTCATTACTAACCAAATTAAATCCGTAAACTGCACAATCTTTTCAATTTCAGATTTCCAGCTGTGTTGTTTTATCAACAAGTCTGCAGGTACTGACATCGCTCACATGTTCTCCATCTGGTTGGCACTGATAAGAACTTCCAAAGGCCTTCTGGGTAATAGTCTCCACAGACTTAAAAAGCTGGGACGTAATGTATTCTGGCTGAGACGGCCCTGCCGGCAGCCTGCGTCTCCTGCCCTGCACAATCAGCTGTGAAGAGTGCGGCTGTCAGAGGCGAGCGTCTCGCCGAGACTGATGATTCACGCTGCACCCCCATTTCAGAGAGAGAGACAAAATGGCTGCTCTCAGGGCCAGAGGGGGAGCCAGAAATCGTCACGGCATACTCAAAATTGCGGCAGAGATTGAATGGAAAAATACAGTTTCACGCTCCCGGATAGATCCACTTCAGTTTAGATATCATGTCGGTTTCTATTGGAATTGTTCGACGATCAAATACTTGCATATACAATGACATTTAAAAGATATTCAGATGTCACACTGCAGAAATATGGCTGATTCTTAATAAACCTGTCAAGAAATTGGTTATGTTATTCCAAAAGGAATAGAATTCAATTAGACGTTATACCTTCATATAAAGAAAATTAAGCCTGTTTTTGTATTTGTGGTTTTAAATATATTTGATTATAATATTAAAATAAGTATGTGTTATTTAAAGATTGCACAGTCTTTAATTTATGCAGAGTTATAGTCGAAAACATATACAGAAATTTTGAGACTTTTTTTGGACCATTTGGTGGCATATTTTTGTAATATTCACCCATAAATTGCATGTGTATTTGCGGTTTTGTCTGTGGTTTTGACTTCCCCTCGTGCTCAGAGGCTTGTGGGATATGTAAAAAGGACACAACCTCTATTTTCTGGGTCATGAGCTACGGTTTTTACCCCAGGTGTCTACTTCGCAAGGTGCATGATGGGATGCCAGATTGTATAGATATTACATGCAGGGAGGCAGGAGGGGGTGTGTAACAGGACACAATCGTGTAATTTTCCAGAAAGTCTGTGTATCTTTATGTCGTTTTATTTGTACAGCACCACAAATATCAGTGGCTGTTATACGTTGGCATTTTGTATATTTAAATCAATTAGATCAATTGTACAATCAGCAAAACAAAGGCAGCTGATGATATGTGATGCATTACACAAAAAGAGCCTCAAAACGCCCCTTTCCACCTCCTCCACCCAGTTGGCTTCAAGCGCTATGACGAAAGAAAGAACGGACGTCAGCAAAGGAACAAGTACGTAGTAAGATTTCTCTCAATCCCCCCTCCTTACATTTTTGGTCAGACACACAAGGAGGTTTCGTTTCTTATTTGTACAACCCTTTTTGTAGTATACATGTGACGTTGTGCTCTATGCTGATCGCCTGGTGTTTGACCGCCTTGTGTTCGCTCTCTGAGGAGTTAATGACAGGGAAAATTAGAAAAGGACTGAAATTATGTAAACTGCCGGTCATTATCAGCCAGTAACAGCCTGTCATATCAGCCAATACAGATAGATGGGGTGCAGAGTGGTAACCAATGGAAACACACTGGTTTGTGCTCTTGTACTGGTGGTGCCTTAAAACACAATGCCCTGCCATGAGGAGCGATGGGATTTTGGCTGGTAAGGGCAATGATTTGCTGTTTAAGCACTCCATGATCTCGTTAATGGTCTTCAGAAGGCATAATCGCGCCCTTTGCGAGGAAAAGGGATAAGTGGGTGCCATATTCTTTATTTTCTCTCTCAGCTTGACCCTTTCGATAAGCCTGGTTAATGATGCACTGATGGGCTCACCTGTTCAGCCACAAAGAAAACGTTTGCTTTTTTAGGAAACGTTTGGGTTTTTAGAGCATGTGTAAGTGCTGTGAGTGTGTGCTCTGTGAATCAAAGAAGATGCTAAGAAAGCTACAGTATTACATTTTCTGGCCAAAAAATGAGTGGTGCAAAACTCGCTACTCTGAGAGGGTGTTGCTGTGTGGCTGCTAGGTGAGAACAAAGCCTATTGTCAAGTCT
Source organism: Labeo calbasu (assembly GCA_019740295.1). Classification (NCBI taxonomy): domain Eukaryota; kingdom Metazoa; phylum Chordata; class Actinopteri; order Cypriniformes; family Cyprinidae; genus Labeo; species Labeo calbasu. Next base: position 4,055 of record JAHKKF010529882.1, on the reverse strand, counting down.
CAAGGATATGTTAGTTCCTAGATATGGTTTAGGGGTCATTCTATAATTGTGGGTACATCTCATGTCCGTAAAGTATATTTTTAATATATTTTCATCAATATAAAGCCCCAATGCTTAAATTTCTAGTACACAATTATATTTTTCCTAAATACACACTTAATCACTAATCACTATATGTTGAAAATGCCATATCTGTTGTTCAAAAAATTGTTCATATCACATACAACCCTGGTATTCAGCTGTCCGATTTTGTAGTTGCTCATTCTAATCTGCATTTAAGCATGAAAATTACCTCAAATATAAATTAATTTCATAGTTTTGCCTTCAGTTAGATTAGGTTATCAAGACATTTGGTTGTGCGCTTCAAAAAATATTTATTGCGATATAACTTGTTTTATTTGTGTCTGAAAAACCATTGCCAACTAAGTTACCCACTAGAACCCACCCCCTCAGAAAGGAATGGTTTGTCCAATTCTCGCATAATTTGCACAGATATTTCCTCTAGAAGCACATGGATGAAACACTAGAAGTCTTTCTTTTTTTCCTAATATTGGTTAAACTAGCAAACCTGTGTCAAGAGTGGATTAATTGACTGTCAGCTGTGTCACACAAGTATTATTGCTGCAAATTTTAACAAGACAACTTAACTAAAACTTATGTTTTGTTTATGAAAATATATTTCTAAACATACCATATGCTTAACAGGTCTAGGCTTCTATGTTAAGTATAGGCCCAAAACACTAAAAATGTCAACTAAATCATAAGGTGGCATCCACACAGAACATGTTTTTGTATTGAAAAAAGAGAGCCGCAAGCAGTAGAATGGAAAAAATGCAAGGTCTCATTTTTTTTACACCTGAATTTATTTCATTTTTTTTTCAGAATGTCTTGTCTTGCACAAGATGCTAAACAAAGGCCTTATGGTCAAAGATGTCCATCTAGCACGTTTAGAAAGAAAAAAAATCAGTGGAAAATAGTGACGTTTTTATGCATCATAACTCATTATGTGGAGTATCGTTCATGCATGTAGCTAGAACAAGGTATGCCCTGAATTTTAATGCAAGTATGAAAAATAGTGACACTTGCATTAGCAAACACCACTGATTTTTACAGTTTGTGGGTTAGCTTTTTGCTTTTAGGTCAAAATAGCTATCTAGCGGTACCCATAAATGTGTTTCTAGCATGGATACTATTTTTATCCATTTTTGTGGCGTTTTCCATTGATTGTGTCAAATGCAATTACCTCACGGTGGCGTATGTGGGAGGATGTAGTGAAATACAAACATGAATCTGACTGGCTGGCGGTCGGTCGTGCTCAGGCGAGGTGACGTAGGCAGCCGAGAGACTCGTCAAACTGGGACAAGAGCTAGATGAGACGGCTGGAAAATCCTCCCTCAGGCCTGGGTAAGCGTGAACCAACCAGCAGCCAGACCCCCACACATTCATAATGTCTTTTGTTAAGATTTAAGCAACATTGTAGAGGTCCAGCAAAAGATGACATCCCAATACAAACAATTTCATTGGATATAATTTTGATTATTCCCAATCTATGGTGTTTTCTCAGACAAGCGTCATTATCCTTTTTCTCATACTTGCTTTATTTTTAGATGCTTAAACCAGCTCAAACCAGCTAATATGCTTCAAATACCTAACCAGCATATGAGAGAGATACAGAGTTGTCCTGCAATGTTCATGCTACAGACATAAGTGATGTGTCAAATAATGCTTAGAGGTTTGCTATTACATTTCTGAGTGTTACTGGTGGACAGTAAAACAGCTGAAATAAATGCCATAGACTGTTCCTGGAGATCTACTAGCCAGCTCCAGCCTGGATCAAACACAACTGAACCAGCTAATTAAGATCTTCAGGAGTACTTAATAACTACAGACAGACGTATTGGAGCAAAACTCTGCAGGAAGGTAGATCTCCAGGAACAGGGTTGGGCATCCCTGCCAAAGACCCACATGCTTGCATTGAAGGGAGGTTCTGAGCCATATCTGTAGATCAGAACATTATAGAGCAGAGGTGTCCAATTCTGCTCCTGAAGTTTAGCTCCAACACACCTGCTTGGAAGTTTCTACAGTGGGGGTGGGCAAGTTTGGCCCTTGAGATTCACTTTCCTGCAGAGTTTAGCTTTAACTAATTCAGCTATTCAAAAACACGTGGACAAGCCAACCAGTGTCTTCAGAATTGCTAGAAAGCTACAGGCAGTTGAGTTGCCCAGGTCTGTTCTACAGCAGAGGTCTTCAACCCTGCTCCTGGAGACCCATTGTTCCAGTAGCCCCTCACTGCAGTGCACAAGATCCATCCAGATGGTGGAGATGGTAGGTTTAGAGGTGGAGACGGGAAGGTTTAGGGATATGTAAGGTGGGAGGAGTTGGATCTGGATCCAACCTTGCCCTCTGAATCTTGTGTTCTGCGGTGAGGACCATCTCCACTGTTCTGCAGAGTTTAGCTCCAACTCTAGTCTAAGGATGCGTTCACACTTGTCATGTTTGGTTCATTTAAAAATGAAATAGACGTCATTCAAGCCGACCAATCAGGTTGTGAAGGTATCGATATACCTTTAGGTTCAATATCTGTCAAAAATGCCAGTGTATACGTTAAGCAGACCAGGACCAAAAATATCATTTTCCTTTTTGGTCCGGACCAAATGTACCAAACAAACAGTGCTACAAGTGTGAACACACCCTAACTCACCTGAAGGAGCTAATTAGGCTATTCAGGGCTGCTTAAAAATGCACAAGCAGGTTGGAAATATAACTTTTACAGGACAGTAGATCCCAGGACCAGGGTTGAGGACCTCTGTTGTACATTGTGTCTGAAATGTTAGGCTACCCTGTGTATAGACACTACATTTGATAGGAATGGACTTTGTGACAATATAGTGAATATGAACAGTGTGTATGAATTTAATCCAGAGATACTACATTTGTCATGTTCTCAATTGTCATGTGACCTAACATCATCAGTTGTGTCGCTTCACATGGACAGTAAGGTGTCCATTAGTTGTGTACTTCAGAATCTGGGCCAAAGTAGTAGGTCATCCAGGTATGTTTAGACTACGGTCTTATGAATAGTATGAATTTGGATACATACTATACAGTAGGGAAGTAGATATATTCAGACACAGTAATTCTGAAGACCTTGATTAGCTGGTTTAGGAGTGTTCAGTTATGGTTAGAACTAAATTCTAAACTGGAAGGTTTTGATGTCCCCCTCTCAGAGCAAGACTGGGTAGGCATTTGGAACTTTTGTTTCCAGTAAGCAACCACCAAAATTATCTTAAAGGGATAGTTCACCGAAAAATAAAAATTCTGTCATTAATTACTCACCTTCATGTTGTTCCAAACATGTAAGACAAGTTTAAGGTCCAGAAAGGTACCAATGACGTCATTAAAACAGCCCATGTGACATCAGTGATTCAACCTTAATTTTATGAAGCTACGAGAATACTTTTTTGTGCAAAAACAAAAATAACTTTATTTAACAATTTCTTCTCTTGTCAGTCTTTGCCGTGCATTCATGAGAGTACCGCAATGCATACATTGCATACAGCGTTTTGACGTAAAACCCGGATGCGCTGCACCTTGTTTAAAAGCAGAAGACACACTCTACACTCCCTGACAAAAGTCTTGTTGCCTATCCAAGTTGTAGGAACAACAAATAATAACTTGACTTCTAGTTGATCATTTGGAATCAGAAGTGGCTTATATGAAAGGCAAAGGCCTCTAGATTACACTTATTTTACCAAAATAAAATCTTATCATCCCTTGATTTTTAATTATTTAATTAGGACAGAAAGGTCAGACTTTGCTTAGACAAAAGTCTTGTCACTTAACAGAAATAATGTATAGTACAGAACAAAAAATCATGGTGCAGTGGAAAAAGAATTAATATTGTGTATGACTCCCATGGGCTTGGAGGACTGCATCCATACGTCTCGGCAATGACTCAAATAACTTATTAATAAAGTCATCAGGAATGGCAAAGAAAGCATTCTTGCAGGACTCCCAGAGTTCATCAAGATTCTTTGGTTTCATCTTCAATGCCT
>JAHKKF010529878.1:0-10264 GCA_019740295.1 Labeo calbasu | reverse complement strand
TTGATAATGTTAAATAAGCATCATCACAAGCAAATTTCAATGTGCAATTATTTTGTCTGCTCTGTTGGATATGCATTGCTGTCAAACCCACTGTAACCTATTTGATATCCAAATTTATAATGCCTCTTTGCAAAAAAAAAAAAAAAAAAAAAAAAAAGAGAGAGAAAGGAAAAGAAAAAGAAAACACAACATGCCTTCTGTCATCTTAGAATTTATTTATTTATTATTATTATTTATTTATTTTTATTTTATTTTTTTGCTGTGAAATCTTTACTTTTAAGAATGTTTCAAAGCCTGAATTTTAAAATGTTAAAAGCCTGAATGTATCAGGTTTTTAAGAACCACTTTTAAGAATGTTTATTAGTTCATCTCTCAATTATTATTGTATTGCATTGCATTATATTTTTCAAACTACACAATTTTGATCACAGTTTTTATTTATAGATATACCTCCGGTTTCACAGACAAAACTAACGCCTAGTCCCAGACTAAAATGCATGTCTGAGCTGTTTCATCTCATCATGCACAACAGATTTTTTTTTTTTTCCTAAAGCAAAAAGATTCTTAAATGTCCTGATTGATCTATGCCCTAATCCTGGCTTGTGAAACGAGGCCATATAGAGTGAAAATGCAGTTAATTTTTGTATGCAGTTTATGTACATAATATATATTACATTATAAACAGAATTTCATCTTTTTGGCCATAAATATTGCAATACCTGCAACAAATTATTACAAAGGAAGGTACTTAGTTTCATAATTAATTTAAAGACTTGATTTTCCTTTCTTTTTCATGTTAGTTTGCTATTCAGTAATGGCTTTCAACATTGATCCTGTGACCTGGAAGACTTTCACAAACAATAAAACCACTGGCTTTGGCTATAAAGTGATACAGAAAGGTGCAAGGTGAGCTCACTCCACATTACCACAGATCACTCAAAACAAACATTAAGAGCTACAGAATATTTGAATCCAAGACCGATGTGGATATTAAAGGCTCTAATCAAAAGCTGCAATGCATATAACAAATTGATTATTACTCATGTAAAATCATCTAAGATGACAAAGTCAGATAATGTAAAACAGAAGGCCTTCGTTTGAACTTCTAAGCTAAAGTTTCTACATACGAGTTTTTTTGTTTGTTTTTCTTTTTTGGTCAGAAGGCAATGCAAAGGAAATACATCTCTACTTTACAACTAGGTACTGGTGTCACTGTAATGTAGGTTCTTTCTGTCTTCCTCCATAGTCTGCTTATAAGTGATCCTTTAATACAACTCAGTCAAACTCAAAGAGGACAAATTTATGACTGTTCTGTCACCAGAGGAAACTGCACGCCAATGGCCATTACTGGTAATTTTTTTTTTTTTTTTGGTATAATGCTTTAAAGTATGTAAAACAGGACAATAGTTTTATTGTTTGTGATAATAAATATTTCCTCTTTTTATTCAACAAAGTCCCGGGTGAGGCTGTCAACATGTCCCTTGGACTTTCAATGACCCTAGATCCTCAGTCTTCAAATGCAGTGGTAAGTTACGGGACATTTTGTAAAATGCAATAACATCAAGAATTTGTGACTTGTTAATTCTCTTTGACATTTTATTTAATTTACAGAAGAACCAAGAAAAGATTTCCAATGTTTTACTGACCAACTTAAATGTATTTTGTACTCATATATAATGGTTTTGATGGCTGCAACACACTCCAAAAAAGTTGGCACACAATAAGCTGTCCACAATAAGCTGGTGAACTGGTAATAGGTGAGGGGATCATGAATGAGTCATGGAATCATTTGATTCATTCAAAAGAACTCATTCAGGAATCAAGCAAGTGACTTTATTCTCTTAAAACACGGCTTAATTCATGAATCAAACGTTGTTCGCAGACACGCATTTCCTCAGATTTATTTTGAAGGCTGTGGTTATTTGCATTAAGTCCAAATAACAATAGATGCTATTTACAGTATGTGCAAATAGCCATAAATTATTTACAGCATGTAGAAAAAAAGTATTATTTTCTTTGCAATAAATAAGGTACAACGGGGCTAAAGGCGCCCCAGGGTAAAAGGCTCCTTTGATATATATTTTTTTTATCTCAACCACTAGATGGCAGCAGTAGCAAATGAGAATCGCTAAAATTATTCAATATAGGTCTTCTTAATGATTTCCAGTCTTGTTTAAGATAATTAAAACAGCAGTTTTTAAATAATGAAAGAATATGTAAAAATGTGGTATTTGGGGTAAAAAAAAACAACGCCCCTGCTGTTGGGGCTAAAAGGCACAATAATTAACATGATAATTAATAGAAGACTGCCTTTTTCATTTGTTGACATGACATTGTTAGATTCAGATGGTAAATATCATATATTATGTTGGGTGTCCATCTTTGAGATAATCACCATGTTTAGAATGAAACCATATTTAAAACATGCTATTAATCATATCATATAAAATATCATTTGTTGTTACCACTGTAAATCTATGTTAAATTATTATGGGATCTCCTTCAATGCTTTCAGAATCTTTACGTTTTAAAATGTTTTTGTTTCTGTATTTTAAAATTTATGTTTATATTAACAATTTAATAACATTATATTTATTGAACAAAAAATATATTATCAAAATAAGCAGAAAATAGTACAAACTTATGGAGGGCCAAATAACTCAAAATTAAATAATTAAATAGATGTTGAAATATAAATAAATCGTTAAATGCACCATTTAATTATTGAAAGCATAAATAAATGTATAATATTTATTTATTTAAATATGTATTTATTTATTTAACTTTTTATTTAAATATTTATTTATTTACGCATTTATTTATTGCCTCCACATTTCATTTTGAGGTTTGCGGTTGTCTGCACGTCACTCAACAATAGTGGGCGTCACCTTTCCAGCTCGATTACTTTGGTTTTTCTAGTTCAGGCGCCTTTTTCATGTTTTTCGCATTACGAGCTATAGCTGATCGAGCATGGTACAGTAAAAGATCTGTCGTTGACTCTTGCAGATGAAGTGACATGACATCTGATGCACAAAAGCCATTAGCACACGCCACAATGCTCAGTGGCACAACCGCTGACACTTCCGGTTTTCACTGACATGTATCAGCAGAGACTGGCATGTGCCACTGACACTCTTACTGAACATGTTAACACGTGCACTTAACTGCACAACGATATTTCATTGATGACGCGTTTCTATCAAATGTAGGATTAGTTACATCGCGGAATTGATTTGTATGTATTTGCTTGTGTGACGTGCCGATGGATTGTGTCAGTGTCGCAGAATGTCACCGTATGTCGCGGAAACACAAGGAATTAATCTATCACGGGTCATTAAGAATACCGCATTCGCATTCGTTATTGTAAACTTTGATCCTGATGTGACACCTACCCGCGTGCATGCAATCGATCTCATCTATGGCTTTAATACTTCAAAAAAAAAAAATTAAAGTATTTGTCAAAACATTCAGGTAAACAAAGGGAGACAAGACAAATATTAAACACACGAAGAAGCTTAAGTTGTTGTACAAATTAACTGCGCGACGCAATGAAAATGCTGGACAGAAACCGAAACGTGTCATTAATGAAATTTCGTTCTGCCGCTGAGTGTGTGTGTGTGTGTTACACAGTCTACTCTACGTTATTCTCCGGTGACAGCGGCAGAGTGAGAGTCACTCCAGGTGCCGCAACATACGGTGACATTCCGCGACACTGACACAATCCATCGGTCACACAAGCAAATACATAAAAATCAATTCCGCGATGTAACTAAACCTACGTTTGATAGAAACGCGTCATCAATGAAATATCGTTGTGCAGTTAAGTGCATGTGTTAACATTATCAGTAAGAGTGTCAGTGTCACATGCCACTCTCTGCTGATACATGTCAGTGAAAACCGGAAGTGTCGCGGTTGTGCCACTGGCTTTCGTGCGTCAGATGTCATGTCACTTCATCTGCAAGAGTCAACGACAGATCTTTTACTGTACCATCCTCGATCAGCTATAGTTTGTGATGCGAAAAACATGAAAAAGGCGCCTGAACTAGAAAGACCAAAGTAATCGAGCTGGAAAGGTGACGCCCACTATTGTTGAGTGACGTGCCGACAACTGCAAATCTCAAAATGAAATGTGGAGGCAATAAGTAAATGCAGAAATAAATGCGTAAATAAATAAATAAATATTTAAATAAAAAAATGAATGAATATTTAAATATTTAAATATTTAAATAAATAAATGAATAAAGTAAAAGTTAAATAAATAAATACATATTTAAATAAATAAATATTTATACATTTATTTATGCTTTCAATAATTAAATGATGCATTTAACGGTTTATATATTTCAACATTTAATTATTTCATTTTGAGTAATTTGGCCCTCCATACAAACTTTGCTAAAGTGATTGTTTTGAACAAGTATTAACTTACACATTATAAAAAACAACAACAACAAAAAAAAAAACATTACTTTAGCTTAAGTGTTTGTATCAATACTGTGTGTCTTTCACTCCGTGCTGGTGCCCCTTGCCACCTCATAAATTTATACGATTTTTAAACAAAATAAACGACCTGCATGATTTATTTTCACACAAAATTTGTTGCTCCATAAATGTTCAATACAAACGTATTGAACGGTGGATTCGAACCAGGGTCAATGGCATATGACGTGTCTCACTCCCCACACCACTGCTGCTGTATTTAAATAGGCGCCTTTTCTAATAATGTCAATCCCAACCAGATTTGTAGATGTCATTGCCCAGGGGCACCAAAGAGTCTTAATCTGCCACTGCTTTCACAGGTTATTAACAGGTTATTAACATTTTCACAGGTTATTAACTCTAAACTCTTGCCCTAAACAAAACACAAAAGTCCTGGAGGGTGGTGAAGCAGAGGCAAAACAGGGGGAGGGATGGAGGGCCAGGCCCATGCAGGGGAACAGGATCAGAATAGCAGAATCATGGTGGGCCTGGGCCATAGAGCAGAGGGCAAGACAGTGGGCCATGGTGCAGTGGTGGACCTGGGCCACAGAGCAGTGGCAGACAGTGGAACAAAGGAGGACCTGAGCCGTGGAGCAGTGGCAGACCGTGGAGCAGTGAAGGACCTGTGCCATGAAGCAGCAGCAGACTGTGGAACCATGATGGACCTGGGCCATGGAACAGAGGCAGACAATGAAGCCATGCAGCAGAAGCCCACCATGTCTGATCCTGAGAAGCCTGGAGCCATGGCGGAGCAGGCAGAGCAGGAACATGGACAGAACATTTAAACATGACAGACTGGACTGACTGTGAACTGGCTTAGGGATGGCAGCCATCTTGTGAACTGGCTCAGAGATGGCAGCCATCTTGTGAACTGGCTCTGGGAGGGCGGCCATGACAGGTTGCACATATGTGGCAGCCATTGTGCGATGAGGCTTTTGAGTGGCCGGCATAACGTGGACAGACTCCGGCTTGACAGGCATGGCGTGAGTAGGCTTTGGCCTGACAGGCATGACGTGAGCAGATTTTGGCTGGACAGACATGACATGAACAGGCTTTGGCTTGGTGACTACTGGAGGATCACGGGGTCCCTCATCCGCGATCCTCACAGTGAATGCAGAACCACCCAAAAGCAATGCAAAGTCAATGTAACGGGTATTGAGGGGTCAGTGAGGGGTATTGCGTGACATTTTGGATGATATGTCCTTATCTAAACCACAGTGAAAAATGTCTTTTAGGAAGGTATCATGAAAGTTCACCAAATGATACAACTTACAAAAGTCTGCCACATAATCCTCAATGCACCAGTTTCCTTGGTGAAGTCGAACGAGATGATCTGCTGGGTTCATTTTTTTTTGGTTGTGTATTCTGTAACGATTGATCCACTGGAGGCGAGTTGAAGTTGATGAACCCAAGTGCGGCTTTATTATAATCCAAACATGAAATCCAAACAAACAATAGCAGGAATACATGAGGGCAAGGGAAGCAAGACACAAACATCATGAAACAAACTACAAAATAAAAGACATGAAAACAAGAACATGAATCAAAATCCCACGTTACACCATTGCTATTTGAATTTTTTTATTATTGAAAATAAAAAGGAGAATTAGACAACAATGTCTATGGACTGATGAGCAGATTGGGAAAAAATATTGCTTGCAAAACTTTAAAAGTTAGCATCTTTAATTCCCAAATGACTAAACATTGTAATTAAAAGGAAAGCTGATGTGACAGAGTGGCAAACATGCCTCTGTCACAACCTTTTTTGGAGTGTGTTGCAGCTATCAAAACCAAAATTTGTTCATATTTACCAAAATAATAATAATAATAATAATAAGTTGGAAAAAAGTAAGGACATCAGCATGATTTTGGTCATAAAGATAGACAAAATAATGAAATTTTGCACTTCCAATGTCATGTTAAAAGTAATAGCTTAATTCCTCTCAGGTTTGTGGTCCAACCATACCTAAGAACTGTGATGTAACCACTTACAACGGCATGTGCTTTAAAATCAGTTCAGATAATGTTGTGAGGAAATCTGTGCCAAAGACTCTGAGAGGTATTTGTATGGGGTTGTGACAAATCAATCTTCATACTGTATATGACACGATTATCACTGCTGAGCTTCAGATTGCTGAAAACGTGATGCAGTTCTTTTTTTCTCCAACCTCAGAATGCCCAAAATCCCAAATTGATATCGCTTTTTTAATGGATGGATCTGGGAGTGTAAATGATGTGGATTTTAATAAGATGAAGAATTTTGTTACAGAAATGATCAAAAGTTTTATAGACCATGACACACAGGTAGGATGATCAATTCATTTATTTTGTTCTAGATTATATTTGATTTTTTAACACTAGTTTTCATAGCACAAGGAACTAAATCTCTCTCTATCTGTTACAGTTTGCCATTGCACAGTTTTCTACAGATTGTATCATTCATTACAAGTTTCAACAAGTCAAAGATGCCAAGGCATGGGAAGACGCAGTGACTAAGATACGTCAAATGAAAGAATGGACTAACACCGCAACAGCTATAAAACAGCTTGTGTAAGACATGTTTGCTGATATTTCATTAAAATTCGATTTAACCACACAATACTTCTGACAGAAAATCTGATGAGACTGATGAGCACATAACAAAATTACAATCTAATTGTAAAACACTTAAAAAAGAAAATTTAAACAATGAATAATATGAACTTAATAACGTACTCTATACAGTTGTATCATTAAACTATTTATTATTTACATATTCTGTACTATTTGCTATTAACAGGAGAGAGCTATTTGTAAGTGAAGGAGGTGCAAGACCATCAGCCAGCAAAATTCTGGTTGTTATCACAGATGGTGAATCAACTGATCATTCATTGACTGAAGCTGTTCAACAAGCACAAGCCAAACATATAACACGATATGCTATTGGGGTAAGATCAATATGTATATCAATCAGTATCAATATCCCTTCCTTACATGTTTGTCTTGGAAAAGATTTTAAGTTTTCAAAATGATTTTGTTCACTGTGTAAATGAAATGTATACGGAAAATGGAATTCTGTCATCATTTATTCACTTTCTATGTCATTATAAACCTGTACAACTCACTTTCTTCCTTGCTGAAACAAACAGCTAAAACCAGTCTAAGCTGGTTGGCTGGTTTTAGCAGGTCATCCAGCCTTGTCTTAGCAGGTCATAGCTGGTCAGCAGGCTGGTTTTAGAGGGGTTTTGGCCACTTATTTAGCTGGCCAGGCTAGTCTTAACTGGTCAGGCTGGGATACAGCTAGTGTTTTTTTGGACCCGACTGATCTATATTTTATGGCCAAAAACATATGAAACATTCTTTTAAATATAATTTATTTTGTGTTCAGAAAATAAAAAAAAGGCATACACATTTGGAATGACATGAGATTAAATAAATTTTAATTATAAACATTATATTTATGAAGTATTATCCCCCCTTGAATTTTTCTTAGGTTGGCAATGCTTTTAGTGTTGACAAAGCAATAAAGGAGCTAGCGACTATTGCATCTTTACCCACCGATAAGTACGTGTTTAAAGTAACCAACTTTGACGCGCTGGCCAGCATTAGTGAACAACTCAAAGAGAACATTATTGCCATTGAAGGTATGTTTGCAGAAAAAATATGGCTGATTTTAATAATAATAATAATAATAATAATAATAATAATAATAATAATAATAATAATAATTATTATTATTATTATATTGAGCTAGTTCACTGTGTTGCTGCTTCTTTTATTTGCTAGGAACCCAGACCACTGGTGATTCATCTCGGATGGAGTTTGCACAGGATGGGTTTAGTGCAGCATTAACATCAAATGTAATTATACTACATTACACCAAACTTAAAAAGACATTGTGTGAGAATTAAAAATATGAAATACATATAGTGGGTATAGATAAGAATGCCTTAAAAAACACACATACACACACATTTTGTTGCTTTGAAATGAAGACGGCCTGAAATGAAACGGACAGTTTTTGTTTTAACCAGCTGTGTTTACTCAGTGCAACTTATAACATCCAAGAAAAAGATATAACACCAACATGTCAGGAAAAAAAAAAAGCATTATTACGTCTGTGCCGCAAGATGTTTAAAAAATTGGTGTGGACACGTCCCACCTGTCCCACCTGTCCCACCTGTAAATTACACCTCTGGTAAAAAATACAGTCTCGAGAAAAATCAGCTGCCCTCCACCAGAAAGTTGTCAATGGGAAGAAGGCAATGACCCAGAGCACACAGCAAAAGGAGAAAAAGTTGAATTTTCTTGCATGGCCTAGTCAGAGCCCAGACTTAAACCGCATTTAATATTTGATTTGAAGACTGCAGTTTACAAACCGTCATCATGAAATTTAAATGAACTTGAGCAGTTCTGCAAAGAAGAGTGGGCAAATATTGCAAAGTCTAGATGTGAAATGTTAGTAGAGAAATTTCCCAACAGACTAAAGGCTGTAATTAAAGCAAAAGTTGGTTCAACAAATATACTGACACAAGGAATGTGATCCTTTTTCCAACTCAGTGATTCTGTTTATTTATTTATTTATTTTTTTTGTCTGACATGTTGGTGATATATCTTTCACTTGGAAGTTGCACTAAGTAAATACAGCCTGATAAAACAAAAACTGTCTTGAAAAATTTGCTGTGGGATTTACATTTTCACTTTTCACTACATAAAATTTTCACTTTGCTATTAAATTTCAGAAATACATACAAAGAAACGCAAGTAACACACTGATTTTACAGTGTATTACTTGTATTACTATTAAATTGGGAGCTGTTGAATAGCTGTCTTTACTGTTCTGTTTAATTTAAGCATTTGCATGTTGATTATGCTTTTCCCACACTATAGCACAGTAATTTTGTTGTTGTTGTTGTTGTTGTTGTTGTTTTTACATTAATTCTAAATTTATTGTCAGTACTTTACTTAATTGACGAACAATTTAAGTTTACCTCTTTTTGTGACAATTTTGAGGTGTTATTTTGAAAGACAGTGAAAGAGAGAAAACATGCTTTCTGAAGATAAAACATATTTTTATGGGAAGAATATGGGAATACTTTTTTTTATTCTCTTGTTTATTATATTTATGATAAATACATGCTAATTCTTAACTGAAATGCATGAAGTAAGATAACCAGGAATTTATTTAGAATGACCAAGGGATAATATTTCAAGTGTTAAAAGCCCTAAACAGAACTTGTAATACAAGCAGCTTATCATTCCTATAAAATTATGCACTCAGACAGATATAATAATGACTGCAGTGGGAGCTTTCCAGTGGAAGGGTGGATATCAGCTGTACACACAAAATAATCAGTTAAATGTATTTCAAGCTGGAAGTGAGCATGACAGTTATTTAGGTAAGATCTCTTCATTGACTGTGTAAATCAAAATAAATCAGTTAAATACATCAGAATATGTTCTAAAGTCTGTTTTGTTTACAGGTTATTCCTTGGCAATAGCGACAATATCCGGAACAAAGTATGCAGTCATGGGAGCACCAAGACACAAGCATAAGGGACAAGTAACTGTTTCAAAAATTTATAGTATTCCAAGAAAATTAAAGGAACTGGATCCTCCTAAGGTTATAAATCTTGTATTTGTGTAAAATATTAGCACAACACACAAACAAGTGAAAGTAAGCTCAAACTAAACTGCGTGTTAAACTGTATAGCTTCCCTTTCCTTTTTATCAGCCTCAGATTGGCTCATATTTTGGAGCTGAGCTTTGTGTGGTGGATTTGAACAATGACTCTAGAACAGACCTC
>JAHKKF010529875.1:9093-23795 GCA_019740295.1 Labeo calbasu | reverse complement strand
CAAGTCGCGTCTGGTGTGAATGCACCATAAGGCTTATTATTTTCGTTTTTTAAAACACATAACTTTTGCTAGGTTATGCCTGTCGTATACACTACTTCGGCGTTTTCGACCCTCGTAAACGAAAACTTTTGAAAACACTGCAGACCCGGTTTTAGTTTGAAACTCCGGGGTTGCATTTCAGTGTAAACAGACAAAAACAGATGCTTTTCAAAACGATGGTGTGACTGCCCACATTTGCTCTGCGTATCCTTGGCGACCCTGTAAACAACAACATCATGCTCATTGTTGTACCCATAGATATGTATAGGTAGATGCCCCATTCGACTGCTCCAAGCATAGGGAATCTACCTATACATATCTACGGTTGTACCTGCATGAATGGTCATGTGACATGCGTTTTCGGTTGTGTAGTGTGTACAGAGATCGTTTCTGAAATGTGGTGAAAACGCCTGTGTAGATGAGGATCGTTTTCATTTTATTTACCCTGCTAAAGACTTGGATTCTCAAGCTAAACATGACCAAAGTCTCAAGAACGAGTTGGAAAAATTGCCAAATACACTCCTTCAGGGCTCGCATAAGTTTCGAAAAGTTTTTTTCGAGTATGCCCCCGTATGACATCATAAAAGGCGGAATTCCTGATATGGGCGCTTTTTGGAAGAGCACACGCACATATCAACCAGAGCGAGAGTGAGAGCATGCCCATCAACTTGCTTTATTCAGGTTACGAAGTTGTCAGCAGTGCTGCACAGGACTTGCTTGAAAAGGGTTTTACATTTTATTTTTGACCACAAAAAAAACAATGTCACCAAAGAAGTGTGTTTTTGATTGTGAGGAAAAGATAACCTTGTTCCAGTTCCCAAAGAGCCAGGGTTGCCAGGTTTTCACAATAAAACCTGCCCGATTGCTACTCAAGACTAGCCCAAAACTAGCCCAATCGCGTTTTGAGGGGGGTCCCCCATTAAAAATCTTGTTCTGGGGGATAAAATACAAATATTTTTTGTCAGGGTTCCCCAGGAAAATTCATATTTCAGGGGCTAAATTTGATGTTACTGGTGCTGCTTCAACCCGCGAACATCAAAAGCAACACGCAGCAACAGTGTTAAAGTAGCCCGATTTCGCGGGAAAACCGCAGACTTGGCAACACTGCAAAGAAACCAACGTCAAGGGAATTATGTCAATGTCTCAGCTTGTAGACAAACCCTACACAAAAGCTTTGCGTGCTTGTTGACTCTTTAGCTCCGCCCACAGCACGCCTCCAAGAGCTTGACTATTTTTGTGGTAGAGCTGTATCTTTCTTTCATAAATCTGATAAAATGAAGGACTCTTTGGAGATATGAAGGATGCAGTACTATTCTACAGGTAATCAAGATTAACATGAAATTGGCAGAAACTAAAACTAGAACTATCCCTTTAAGTGCACTTGCGCTGAAAATTTGACACACAGATAATAGAGTAGGTGAAAGGACACGAAAATGTCTGTGACCCAAGGCTTCCTCTGCACCACACCATCTGTCCCTCTCTCGCTCTGTGTCTGCGTGAAATATATAGTCCTCTGCAAGCCTTAAAAGGATGAGACAATGATGTCAGCTCAGTATTCAAATTCAAGAAGAATAAAAGACAGAGATAAAAGAGATAAAAAAGAAACCAATTTGTTCGATGAAACATGTCTTGTGTGTGTGTGTGATTTAGAACGTCTACTGTGCACCAGCTCTCTTCTGGGACAAAATGTTCTGTCAATCTAGCCAGCCAGACTTTCTAATTATAGGCTACAGACACAAGAAGGTGGAAATCTTATTAAAAGTAAAGATTAAAATTCCCTCTGCATATTAAAATCTCTGTCTAACATGACCGCCGCTTATTTGCAAGCTCACAGAACATTACATTGCAAAGAAGCTCATAACAGTGGGGATGTGTTCGAGTGAAATGCATGTGATTCAGGAAACGAGGGCCATTGTTCACTCTTCAATATAATAATAGTAAATAGTTTTTGCGCATAAAAGTTAAGACTCTTATTTAAACTGTCAAATTATGCTCATAACACATCGCAAAGCTGAATCCAAGTGTTTCAACGTGCACACAGGATAGCGAAAAAGTCTAGCTAGTTTCTTATGACCCTACCAGTTCCGGATATGAGGGAATTCCACATTGTCCAAAAAGCCCATTAGCACCCAGTAAAAAATCTTAAGCTGTTTTGGTGATTTTTTTTCATTATCTTTTCTCTCCGTTTCTCTCTCTTTCTGCCTGCAGCGTTAGTCTTTTTCTTTTACCTAAAAAAGAGCTGTGTGTGTGAGTTTGAGGTGTGTTGGAGTGAATGAGAGGGCAGGGGCTCAGAGGTGCCAGGGCAGCACAGGGGCAGAGCTAACAGCTCAAAGACAAGACTGACGCAGGTGTTGGCATCCTCAGAAATACCACACTTCATGTTGCATTCCCTGACTCCAACCTGTCTTCTCACACATCACACACTCACTCTAGGGCTAAGGCAGTGACACACACACATACACACACACTCTGTCTAAGCCATATAAAGTCATCAGTCTGTAGACACAGTGCTATAGAAATGTTCCTGATAAGTGTAGTTTAGAGCTGAGTTTGCGGTGGTGTCTGTGTGACAGACGAACCTTGAGGTGCTGCTGCAGCTTTGAGACTTTTACAATGTCAGATGGGGTGAAGACACATCTCTCAACCACTGTTCCTTAGAGAAACAAGAGGATTGTGAAGATGAGCAGAGGCCAGAGGAGCTGATCTACAGAGAAACACACACACACACACACACATTTCAGGGGCGTTTCATCCGAGGAGGCAAGAGAGGCAGTGTCTCCTCAAAATACTGGATGAGAAAGAACATTTGTACTACAAAAATGAAACAACACTAATATTACAAAATATAACATTAGAAAGTGTATAAATCGCTGGTTCTTCTAAAGAAACATTGTCAGCGATTTAACAGACCCCCTAATGCGCACAGTGCATTTGTTGGGGGGGAAACTGAGAATGAATGGGGAAAAGTCAAGTGAGAGGAGGCAATGCCTTCCTCGCGATATGATTGGATATGACTGGTTATGTTTGGCTGTGATTGGTTCTTGCAATAAATCCCGCCTCTTGCGTTTGTGCACGTTCACAAAACAGTCTGAATAAACAATACAATGCCATTTCTGGGAAGACTAATATCGAAAAATTGAGTACGTTCGTTACGTCAAAATAATAAAATGACACGAAAACATGATCTGTGGGAGTTTTTAGTGTGTGAAAAATTCAAAAATTCAAAAATAGATAAAAGTTATTTATTAAAAAGAACAGCTGATCATAAGGTTCACAAAAACATACATTGTTTAAACTGTTACTGCCTTGAGTTATTATTTTGAAATAAATGTAAAAAGGCTTAAAAACACTAACTTGATGAGATTCATACATGGCTTTAATAAATAGAATATTGATTACATTGTTAAGGTAAAAATATAAACTTACTTTTGATTCATAAAAATAAGAAAAAAAAAAAACTTTGCGTACTTTGCCTCCGATCCGTAAATGTCTCTTCATTTCAGAATATATTTTTTATACATTGTCATTTATGCCTGTCATGACAAAGCTAAATTTCCAGCAGTCATCCTCCAGTTATCAGTGTCACATAAACCTTCAGAAATCATTTAAATATGCTGATTTGGTGCTCAAGAAACATTTCTTATTGAAAATATTTGTACGGTTTAATAATACGTTTTTTTAGGATTCTTTGATGAATAGAAAGTTTACAGGGGTCGTCGGATGCCCATTTTCCATTTGATATGATTCTTTAGGGTCTTAATGAAAAGTCTATAACATACTTTGGTTAAAATTTCTCAATGGTAGTGTAAAACAACACCCTTTTTACCTTGTCAAAATTATCTCTGCACACGGCAACCCGTTTTGTTGCATGCCTCTTTAAATGATAATGAGCTCTGCTCACCCCGTCCCTCTCTTCTGCGGGGTGATGAGCCGTCCTGTTTACGAAACTTGCTAACTAGCACATTATTAGGAAAGGCGATATGCAAACATTAAACATTCATAAAAAAACTCATTACTTCTGTAGGTGAAGCTGTATCACTAAT
Source organism: Labeo calbasu (assembly GCA_019740295.1). NCBI lineage: Eukaryota > Metazoa > Chordata > Actinopteri > Cypriniformes > Cyprinidae > Labeo > Labeo calbasu. The sequence goes on along the minus strand of JAHKKF010529875.1, from coordinate 19,713 downwards.
AATTCAAGCGAGTAGATGCATTTCGACAGATCGGGGATAGGCGCATTCCCTTCAAAAATGAAACTAACGTTATTTCTCTGCGTATTCAGTGGCTCAGATGTCGGGAGTAAATGACGATTGCTATGATCATTATCACATCCAACAACAAAACACCTCAATTGCTTATGAGCCAATCTTGCCTACTCCTGTGCCAGTGTCGAAACAATGACAGTCGGACTGTTACAGCTCATCAGGGCAGGTCTATGGTAAGACGACTGTGTCAATCAACTATCGTGGGAGCTGTCGGTGTGACGTCACACAGTCAAGAAGCTGAGAATGGCCTGATTTGAAAAAGGGGATATTATTTATAAAGATTAAAAAAAATTCCACTGGGTGGATTTTTATCATTCTAGGGTGGTTGTGTACACACACCGCCAACACACGTTTATGTTCAAACAACATGTAAAAGTGAGTTTTGCATCTGATGACCTCGTTAAAATAGCAGCATTTATTAATTTTTTATTTTTGTAACACCATAAATGTTTTTTTAATTTTGTTAAAATTGGTCTGACAAATAAAATATTAAACAAATATATTTACTAATTGTTACATGTTCAATATATATAAGAAATTTTGATCCAAAGATCTTTTTTTTTTTTTTTGCTCAATGATAAAACCATGTTACTGGAAATCTAAATGGGAAAAACTCACACCTGCAATTACTTCATACTTCCTTAGTTCAGTGTCTTTTTGAAATTCATTTTCCAAATTACGCTTCATCCACACCACCACTTTTAATAGCAGTTCAGAGCGTGTGAGATCTCTGGCCAGTCTACAACTCCTCCTCTGCGCTCTCCTGCTTTAATCTCTATTTGATGTGATTTCAGCAGCCGTCTCTAATACGAAGGTACCTGACAGAATTACAGGACTGCTGCAGAGAGCAGCGAGATTCACTTTCTTGTGGCTTACTAAACACTGTTTTTTTGGGCCAATGTGGAGCTGTGAAGTTTAGTGGAGATTAACCAGTCTACAGTTTTCATACAAGGCTTTGAACACAGGAAGTGCATGCTAACTCGCTCTACAATTAATTGAACTCACTCTAAGGTAATGCAGCAGCATAAAGTTTATCCAAAGACCAAAGTTGTAGGTTATTTCATTGAAAGCCTAATAAAATAGTAATAAATAAATAAGATTATTATGTATTGATGTTGGTATACCAATACCTATACCTTTTTGAATTTTAAAAAATATCCATTAGATCCCATAGCTCATTTTTATGTGATTAAATCAATGAAGAGACAAACAGTCTAGTGATTTAGCCACTGATGTTCATCTATCATATGGCATCGTCCAGGCTTCTTAATGTGATGCTAATTTGGTATTACGTTTCCAGTTTTACAGCGACAGTAGCTTAATTATCAGCTGAGCAGAAGGTTGAATAATGAGCGGAGAGGCTGATGTCTAGTATTGAGGGGACTCTGTTAGTTCTGGGTGACAGACTTGTAGGGAGCAATTACACCCACCCAAGTCCTGTCTGACAGTTTTATGCTTTAACATCCATTTTTTTTATATCCTTCATCCTCTGCTCGGCTTTAAAAGTGAGGCGTATAGGAAGAGCGGCTGAAGGAGGAGGAAAACGCGGAGAGAGAAAGCGACTGAGCCATAAATGACGTCACCCTTTGGTCTTTTCGAGGATCCACTCGAGAGAAGGGATAATTATTACACATCAGAAAACAAGATTGATTCGACTCTTTATGCCCACAGAGCGCTAAATCTTCAGGATGAAGGTGGGCAGAAATGCAGAGTCATTGTATCTCACTTTCATACTCATTATGTGATCATGCCAAATGATTATAATAATTCAGTCAACACATTCATTTTGGGAACATGTCCTGCCAGGACTGCACTAACATCACTGAACTAAAAATCTCGCATAGCAGCCTGCGGTTCAGTACTGCATATTTACCTGTTACAAATGCACTTGCAACCCTTTTTGGTTCCTGCATACCCTCGTGCAGACCCTTTCCATTTACAGACTCTTTCCATTGCTGTCTACACCAATTACATTATAGAAATTGATGAGAGGAAAGAGGGGCCAAACTCTTAATTAATTTTGCTGCAAGAAAGTGCATCACTGTCTATTTACCTTTGATCCAGTTTCCCGGCAGTAAAAAAGGGTGCTGTACTAAATCAAGAAAACGCATGCATTTAGCCCAACGGAATCAGATCCACACTGACATTTAACGTGCTGCTTCTTTGAAAGGTTATCATGCGTGTTTATTTGACAAGTCTTTGGACAGGTTGATCATGGCCACAGGCCTCGGCGCATCTCAGTTTGGAAAGGCCAAAAGAATTCGCATCCTCCAGACATATACTCGCCATCTTGGCAGGACATATTCAGAGAGTGTGGGGAAAAAATGTGGTTTTCAGATGATTTACACCTTCCATTCAGAGCTATTGCCTGAGCTTTATCTGAACTCTGATCATTTTGGCACTTTATCAAATTTGGGATTAGTAATTTGGGACATACCTGTGTCTGTTATACAAATGACTTTTTTTGGTTATGGTGAAAAGTGTTCTCACTCAAGATGATGATTTATAAACAGTAAGATCATGCAAATGCAATTTCTGATCCTTTAACAACATTTACAGTGTGAATTATTTGTAATATCATTGTGCAGTCAATATTTCAGATACCAGATTTTTAATGTTTTTAGTTTTAAGTCTCTTCTGCTCACCAAGCCTGCATTTATTTGATCCAAAATACAGCAAAAGCATTAATATTGTGAAATATTTTTACTATTTAAAATAACTATTTTCTGTTTGAATATATTTTAAAATGTAATTTATTACTGTGATCAAACAGCTGCATTTTCAGCATCATTACTCCAGTCTTCAGTGTCACACGATCCTTCAGAAATCATTCTAATATGCTCGTTTGCTGTTCAAGAAACATTTATTATTATTATTATTATTATTATTATTATTATCATTATTATCAATATTTACACAGTTGATGAACAGAAAAATAAAAAGATCAGCATTTATCTGAAATAAAAAGCTTTTGTAACATTAGACTGTATAACATTCAAAAGCTTGGAGTCTATATATTTTTTGGGGGAAAAGAAATGATAGAAATTACTACTTTTATTTAGCAAGGATGCTTTAAATTGATCAGCTTTAAAGTGATGATAAAGACATTTATAATGTTACAATAGATTTCTATTTCAGATAATAATAATAATAGAGAACAATTCTGAGAATAATAATAAATGTTTTTAAGCAGCAAATCAGAATATTAGAATGATTTCTGAAGGATTGTGTGACTGGAGTAATAATGCTAAAAATTCACAAATAATAATCACACAAATAAATTACATTTCAAAATATATTCAAATAGAAAACAGTTATGTTAAATAGTAAAAAAAAAATGGATCAAATAAATGCAGGCATGATGAGCAGAAGAGATTTCTTTAAAAAAACATTAAAATTCTTACTGTTGAAAAACTTTTGACAGTTAGCGTACAAAGGCAATGTCAATCCATTTTCAAGAATTGGAAATCCCTTTTGCTATAAATATGAAACAGATTCCTAAATTCAAGTCCCCAGTCATCAAAAAGCCCAGGAAGCACTAGCAGATGTAGAAAATGACTTTTCCCAACACAATCATGTTTTTAAAGCACAAAAGATAAAGAACAATTACCCTACCAAAAGACATATATCAAGGTTACTGCACTCTTTCCTAGGCCTTGTTCTGTTTTCACTAGTCACCAAGATCGTATAAAATACAACAACCCCAAATAAACACAACATCACAATACAAGCAGCTAACATTTCTCGGGTGAAAGTAAAACTTTCGCAAAAGAACTATGCATAGTTAAGTATGTTAAGTATATTTCCTGAGTGAGAAAATGATTTAGCTCATGTGAGCCCTGATCAAATCACTCAGACTGAACTAATTCAGATTGCTAAAGCCTAGTTCAGACTACATGACTTTAAACTGTGGCAGATCACTGCGCTGTTCAGACTACATAACTTGTGGACTGTCTCAAGTCATTGTGGTGTTCACACTGCGTGACACTATGAGGTCACACACTACACAAGCTGAAAACAACTGTGTCACCCAACGACTCTGTCCAGTCCCCAAACCACGCTTTGGATGCCAAACAAAACGATTGACGCAAAACAAAACGTGATACACGACTTGTTTATTTGAAAATAGACCACAGGAAAAAATTAGCGCTGCAAGCTCTTTGCACGAAGATTTGTTCTGAAAAATATTCCTCTATTTTTCTGTCAACACTTTTCTTAAAGTCATGTTGCTGCTGCTGTTTTTCTTCCAGTGACCTCGACACATGCCTTGATATTTCATTGGCTGTAGCTCGTCGCGACACCTGACACCACAGGATGTTGAGTCGGCCGACAGGTCCACATATTTAGCATGCTAGATATTTGTTTGGCGTCAGCTAGGCATCGGGAAGGCGTCAGCGAGCCTCTTTGATGCATCATTGAGTAGGTCACACACAAAGATTGCCGAGTGCTGATCACCCGCTGATTTGCCCCTGATCACAGCCCGACCTGTCGGCAAGCTCGTTGACTTGCAAATCAGGCTTAAAATCCTGTATTGTGAACTTGTTATAACCCGCATGACCAATTTCTTGAAAAGACCTGGCGTAAAAGAGTGATTCATTCGTGAATCAGCATGGCTAGTTGGGAATCTTTCTGCTTGTCACATCATTACCCCAGTAGGTGGCGACAAGTGACTTTCTTTTTGAATTATTTAACGATTCAGTTAGTTAAATGAGACAAATGAATCATTCACTCAACCTATTTGTTTCAAAAGCCTGATTCATGCAGCAAGGAGACAAGTCTTTATAAGCGAGTCATTGAATCATTTACTCAACCAATTTGTTCAAAACACTCAATATTTAAGAAAAAACACCTCTGCTGTGTGTTGCTTGATGTTGCTGTGGCTTTGTTTGGAACTCACTTTTAAAAAGTAAAAGTAAAAAAGTAACTGCCAACATTGATTTTCTTAAGTAACTCAATACTGAATTGTTTATTGAACTGTTGCATGCAATATCACACAATAGTGCGGACTCCTTGCTATATTAGTTTTGTTTAGTTTGAGAGCAGTACCATTCCCATACATAAAAGTTATATTTATGTCATATATATTGCCATATATGTTACCATATAGAATTTTCGCATATATATGTACTAGATAACGTTACAAGTTTATAACGTATAAAAATACCCAGAGTAAAATTTGTAAATGCACATCATTCACAAACATACATATTTGTGTTGGTTAGTACATTTAAATTTCTAATAGGTTTCATTTATGCTTCATATGACATCATATGGCAGTATATGTATGACAATATTTGGGTTGTTTGCAGCCGCCGTAAGCAGTTAAGATGACTGATGAGGGTGGTGATGGTTCATATTCAGTGGGGCAGATATCAGTAATCACTGGCCATTATACAGCAAGTATAGGGAAGCGGAATACGCTCCGTGATTATGATCTTATTGGTGTTGGAGGGCAGAAAGAGGACAGGGATTGGCTCACAAACCTGTCTGGCATGGTAATGGGCTGTGATAATGCTATTGATGACAGCATAATGGCTGCCTGTGACCATGAATTAAATAAGATCTGTGATGATATTTGTTCAGCTCTCACATGGACTGCTTTGTGGACAAAAGATAATGCTGAGGCAAAGTAGGCGAAAGGAAAAGAAAGAGATCAGAGAGAGGCAGAGAAAGAAAGGGCGAAAAAGAAGAACAAGAAGTGGATGACGTAAAGGAACAAGAAGGAGAAGGGAGAAAAGAGTGATATGGACAAATCTGTTAGGACTTGTCGACATTGTGAAGGCCAAACGAATGGTCAGGACTACCGTCTCTGCGCTACATGTCCAAGCATAGCATGGCACAGTCAACCTGCGTTATTCAGAGCTTGCATGAGCTCTTTGTCAGGGTGCGAAACGCTTTAAAACGGTCTCAGGGGTGAAGCCCTATCTTGAGCGGAGAAGAGCAGAGGCCTGCTTCTATCTCTCAATCTGTGCCTCTCAATCCCAATCACAGGCACATTGTTCTCATCATGTTGTGGAAAAGGCTTTTGACAGGGCACAGTGATGAATCACCCACGCCAGTCTTTCAGCGAAGGAAATAGAGTGAGCAAGTGAGCGAGAGAGAAAGAGAGGGAGCCGGAGAGATAGAGCGACGGGGCCTCACAATGTAAGGGCAGCAAAGAGGAAGGAGAAAAGAGGGAAAAAAACATCAACCGCACAGCATTCAATTCATTTCTGTACCTCTTTCATGTCTGGCTCTTTTCATTGGTGCGACGGTGTTTTAAAGTTATTCGCTCCTTTTTTTCTCAGGATCAGGTTGAGCAAATAGCGAGAGGCAGAGGCTGAAAGAGGAAGTGCTTTTACCTGAGCAGAGGTGCTGATGGCCGTGAGCTCCCTGTTATGTTGGAGACACTTAGAAAAACAAACGTTAAACAGACCCAATTCCTTAACTAATGAGCTAGCATTCTAATCTCTGTCAGAGTTTAGCCTGACACAAAGAGAAAGCACCACAGCAGTTCCTTTCTTTTTTTAGTTTTATTATTTCAGAAAGCTATATTTAGAGAACACATGATTTCTGGGGGCAAAAAAACGCATATTTTAGAAACATAAAATAGATGGTTACGTGTATCTTTGATCATGTGAACATCTCAAAATCAACATTGTATATATATATCAACATCTATATTTATCTATCTAAATATCTATCTTTCGATCTTCATATATATATATATATATATATGTGTATATATATATATATGAAACAGAATATATAAAACAGAAAAATTATGTTTTTTTTTGTGCATTCCAGTTAATCTCAATCAAACTGCAGTTAGGTTATTATGATTTAAAATAAAACTACCAAAAAATATATATATATACAGCTAACCAACACAATAAAACAGAATGAAAACATGATAACATAATAAAAAACATGATTTTTGAAAAAAAGAAAAAACAGATTAGTCTTAGTCTATAGTTTTTAGTCTATAGAATTTTTTGTAGTTATTTGTATATATATATATACATATATTTAATTTTTTTTTCTTCCCAATTTGTTTTGGTCCAAAATAAACTATTAATCTATATACATTAAACTTAGATTATAGTTATACATTTTAGTTTCAGATTATAGTTTAAATTTCATTTTTAATTTTTTTTTGTTTTGGTCCAAAATAAACTATTTAATCTATATACATTAAAGTTAGATTATAGTTCACATTTTTTTAGTTATTTATATAAAATTATTTTTTTTATAAATAACTAAAAATATATTTATTATTATTTGTTTTTAATGTAAGAAATGAATACTTTTATACAGTGAGGAAATATTAAATGAAGAAATGTATGTTCTATTTAAAAAACAAATGCTGTTCTTTTGAACTTTCGATTAATCAAAAATGAAAAATGTATCATGGTTTCCACAAAAATGTTAAGCAAGGATTATGTGACTTTGAAGACACTGAATATATTAAAACAGAAAACAGTTTTCACAATATTACTGCTTTTATTGTAATTTTTGATCAAATACATGCAGCCTGGGTGAACATAAGAGACTTTCTTTCTTAACACGAATCTTACCAACCCACATTTTTAAATGGTATGTAATTGATAATATTAACAGTAATAACACTATTAATATAATGTAAAATCAACATTATAGCCAATGACTCATTACTGTATTATGTTGATACATCTGTCAACTTTACCTCTTTGAGGTAATCATGAATTGATCTGACATTTGATCTGGGCTGGACTGCATTGATGTATTGGATGTAGGATTAAGCATAACTTACTGCACAATAATGAAGCAGTATGAACGCGGGAGGAGCCAGGCTCAAACCACATGCTCCAACCACACCTCCTCAAACCCCAGACTAAACAACACGTGGTGATTGACAAGTCCTCAAATTTACTAGGCATTCCCATTCTCGGCCTGCTGCCAACCAAATATCCTGCTTATTAGCAGACTAATTTCATTGTCCGCTGGACTTTCAAACAAGCACAAAATGTTAAAGCCATTCACTACATCTCTACAAAGATAAATGGTCTTTAATAAGACACAGTGTGATGCATAGTGAACTTCTCCTTGCCAAGCGCCCCAGGTCATACCTTTTTTAACCATCTGAGTAATTATGCACTTTATTCTTGGGCCATAAAACTTAAAACTTTTGCGCAGGGTGAGTAGGGCTGTGTTGATAAATGGGCTTTGGAGTGAATAGAATGCTTAGCTGGGCTAGTTAAAGCATGCACGCTGCACATAAACAGGAAACGGGTCCAGGGCCCTGACTGCCACAGCTGTGGCGAAGGGTTCGCCTAGCGCTTTGTGATCAGATACATATACATATTTCATATCTATTCAGGTCTAATCTCCCAACCCCGCGATGGATTCTGTTTGGAAAGCTAGTGCAAACATTGCAAAACAAAAAAGAATGCTGATAATGGTCACGACTTCCGAAACTTTGCGAAACCAATGAGCTTTCTTGAGCTTTTTTTTTTAATGGCTTGTCTGAATCGACCTGTTGGGTGCTTTTTGTGTGAGAAAGATATTGCGCGCATAAAGGCCAACAAGGACGATGAGAGCAGTAGGTTAAAAAGTGAGACGCACCCTTGGCTGAGTGGGTTAGAGGGACTGACACCTGGGCAAACACTGCCAAAAGACTCATCTGTCATCAACTGCGAGAGCGAGTTAGAAACTCAGCCGCTTTTGTCGAGCCACAACAAAAGGGAACATATGAATTAATTTAACACTTTGCATTCTGTGGTCTCTGAGGTTGAGGTCTTTTAAAGCCAATATTATGGGTTAATAAACATCGTAAACTGCTTGTGTCTGCATCCTTGTCTTGACTACATGCTGGACGTGATCTGCCTTATTGCTGTTGTTGTGCTCTCTGATCTCCTCGATCCTACACGACTCTTCATTCAACGTGTCCAAGACATACACGGCAATTATCCTCAAGTCTTCATGTCATACCTCCGTTTCAAACCCGAGGCGTTCTGAATTTGAGATTAAGTGAAGCACAGTAGGAGATTGCTAAAAAGTCTGAAAAAGATGACATGTTTATATTGTCTGTGCCTAGTCTTTTGTGACGCATACTTGGGGGCTGAGGAAAACTCTTGTGTGGCTGGGAACGCTAAGCCATTAAGGCCCAGATTCCACGGCGAGCTCAGAGCCATACAGGCTGAGAGTGTCACAATTACAAAATCAGAGTGTTAGCGACGCGCTTACACCCCTTAGCCTTATTCGGTCTCAATACTTACACTGAGCCCGCTGACAAAAGAGTCAATATATGGAGTAGGGGCAGGCGAAATAACAAAAATCTTATATCATGATATGAGCAATTTTATTTCACGTTAACAATATATATATCACAATATAGTTGTTTCTGCTTTAAATAAGGTCTTTATGATATCAAAATTTTTGATGCCATAGAAATTTCAGAATTTTTGTCATCAGTGTCATTATCACAAACAACTAATACTAGCTTAAATTAAAAATCAAGCATACTGAAGACAACTGATTAAATAAAAATAAGAAACTAATTGCTAGGATGACCATACGTCCTCTTTTTGGACCTAAAATAATGCTAATTCTAAATCGCCCAAAATGTCCAGGATTTCACCTTTTGCATTCTACAGTCGCCATTCATTGTGTGCGTTTTTGTATTAAAGCTTTGCGCAGGACTGTTTTCTTACTCCTGCTCCTGCAAACATTCTAATATTGAATATCATTTTGGGAAGTCGCTATCAATATGCAGAGCATTTAAATCGGGTTGCCAAATCCACATTTTTTCCACATTTTTAACTATTGCGGCAGGTTGATTATCTCCCTAGGTTAAAGGTTTGAAACAATGCCTAAATTACATTTGACTGAAATGCTTGTATTGAAACATTTTGCATTCTGTGATAAAATTGTGGTAGATATAAGTTTTGAGAAGGTTGGCCATAGCGGTAGGACGTCTTTTAGCTGTCTTTATGATCAATCTGCATAACGATGACTGTAAAATATGTTGTTTAGGTATGGAAATTACATATTTTAAGGTTTGATATGGGATATGGTCAACAAACCCCCAAACCCACCACCACCCCCCCTCCCCGTCCTCTTTTTTGAAAACTAAATTATGGTCACCCTACTAATTACAAGCAATAGGACAAAAAAACTATAGGAGAACAAATGTGATGCGATCTGGGAAAACCCGTCGGATGTCGCGCTGGGATGTTTTCAGGAAATTCGAAAAATAGGTCGAATGTCATTTTTTGTCAAAATTAGGTTTTCATTAAATTACTATTCTATAACATCGTCTATCATCTCTGAAAATATCTCGGCAAAATTCACTTGTTTAGTGCAGAAAAATAGCCATAGTCTTTCTCTTATGCTAAGAACACACTGCTGAGGTGGTTTCCCTTAAAGGGGTCATCGGATGCTAAGTTCACTTTTACATGTTGTTTGAACATTAATGTGTGTTGGCAGTGTGTGTACAAATCTACCCTAAAATGATAAAAATCCATGCAGTGGTTTTTAATTAATCTGTAAAAATAATATCCCCTTTTTCAAATCGAGCCATTCTCAGAT
>JAHKKF010529873.1:32966-62283 GCA_019740295.1 Labeo calbasu | reverse complement strand
TGAAATGGTTCATCTGATTTAGTTCAACTATAAATCAGTTAAACCATTGTGTTGTAAAATGATTCACTGTTTCGAAGCGCTCCAATCACATTGCGCATTGCGAATCATTTGTTTTAGATCGGTACCTCAAATCACGTATCGTGAATCATTTGATTTTGATCAAAACTTCGGAGCAGGTTTGCAAATCATTTGACTGGGAATTCAAATCATGTATCGCAAATCATTTGATTCAGTTCAGGACTTTGAAGCACGTATGGCGAATCATTTGTTTCCGACCAGGACTTCGGAGTGCGTATCGTGAAGCATTTGATTTCATTTGTATTTCGTTGTGAATCGTTTGTAAATCATTTCACAGATTGAATGATTTAAATCAAATGATTCACACGCGATTTAAACTTCTAACCCAGATGATCCAAGTTAAATGATTTGCGTCCGTGCTCTGAGTCGTGATGTGAAATGGTTCATCTGATTTAGTTCAACTATAAATCAGTTAAACCATTGTGTTGTAAAATGATTCACTGTTTCGAAGCGCTCAAATGGCCTATCGCAAATCATTTGATTCAGTTCAGGACTTTGGAGTGCGTATGGCGAATCGTTTGTTTCAGATCAGGATTTTGAAGCGGTTCCGTGAATCTTTTTTCAGGTTTTTTTTTTTTTTTCTCTTTTCCCCTAAACAGTAAAAAGTGTACACAAATACAGACCCCTTAAGAAAATTAACCATGTCATAATCAGTCATGATTAATTTAATATATTGTATCAACACCTCTAGTTTCGGTTAATAAAGGAGTTTGACAACCAACAGCCAACCAGCTTTGTCATAATTACAACAGAAGTACTTGACAAAAATATATTGGCCAATATAATGGGCCTTGGAATTTTATGATCCTTTAATATCACATTGACAGTGGTATCTTCTCCTTTTTTGTTTACATCTAAGGACAAGACTCAAGGGTCAAGCACAACTACCAGACAATCGACTGGAATTACGGTTCCTGCAGCGCATGCGACGAACCCCACCCCGAATACGCCATCTGTGGGCGAAGAGAGTATGATATTTCCCCCACCGTCTCCGAAATGCACCAGTCGCAGCATCGCATGTACGGGGACGAGAAAGCAGAGCGGGTGAGCAGAGCAAGCCACATGCATCCTCAGCCCTACTTCAGCGTCCCAAAAGGCAAACCTCAAGAGTCGCCCAGAAGCGCCAAGGTGTCCTTCATATTCGGCGATCCTCCGCTGGACTCTGTGAACCCTCAGAACTTGGGATACCAAAGACTGATGGAGGACATCCCAGAAGTGCTGGAGGAGCACCGGTACATGTACGCGCAACAGAAGGACTACAAGCCGCTGGAAGCGTCAATGGAAGTCGACGGCTTCCAGTACGGTTCCCACATGGTCTACGGCGATGCCAAGATCTTCGGTACGACGGAAGGAATCGAGGAGCCATTGCTGCACGATATCTGCTACGCTGAGACTACGGATGACGCCGAGGACGACGACGACATTAGCTGCGAGGAGGACATGATGATGATGATGGGGGAGATGAAGGACAAGGCGAACTCTCTCCTGTCGCTCTCGGAGTCTAGCGACGACATTATTGACCTCACTTCACTTCCGCCACCACCGGAGGGCGATGACGAGGAGGACAGCGACGACCTGTTGCAATCGCTAAACTTGGCGATAGCCGCCCCGCCGCCAGGGTTCAGGGATAGCTCGGATGAAGATGACCACCAAGAGCGAAAAGGCATAAAAAACGACATCCCTGTGTCGCTGATCGATTCGGTTCCGACGCAAGTGGCCGGTGGGAGCGAGGAAGTGTTCAACGACGCCGTCGTCTCCACACTACAAGCTCTGGAGGCCTTGGCGGCCTCTGAGGAACAGTCTCATCCACAATCGGACAATAGTTCAGGTTCTTACACTATAGTAACGTTTATTCATTGACGTTGTACAACCTTCCAGCCATTCCTTTATTTTGGTTTTGTTTCTCCGTATTCCATTGTCTTCAATGCAAACCCCATGTATTGTGTGTGCATTTGTTTTCTTAGCAATGTAAATGTGATCTCATTATGATTTGTGGTTCATTTTTGTTCATGTATTTCATTATTTATGTTATTATTTGTTGCATTTCATAGCCTTCAACGTTTTGTACAAATAAACTATTTTAAAGTATACTTGTGTATGGTGTGATGGCTAAAATGTTTGTCTCTTTGTGACACACAGGTGTAGAAATATCTCGGTCCTTTAGCCCCGAGTCCTCTTCTGATTCTGGGAATGAGACAAATTCCTCTGAAATGACGGAGAGCTCAGAGCTGGCCGCAGCTCAGAAACTCTCCGAAAACTCTCTGAAAATGTTAGTAGCCACGGCCGAAGGCTACCAAACTCTCGCCGAAGAGGAGACCGAGTTTCGATTGGTGCCGTGTGAGGTCCGGTCGTCTCTTGACGACTCCCAGTCCGCCGCGGTCGCCACCCTTCGTTCGGACCACTTTGAGATGGAGCCGGAAACGATGGAAACCAAGTCGTTGACGGACTACTTCAACAAAATGCACAGGGACGTAATGATGGGAATGCCCCAGGGAAAGCTCGAGGAGCAAGACGGCGCGATGAAATTGAGCAGCCAAGCGGAAGCCCGTCAGATGAACGTCGCAGAATCGGAGGATCTTGTTGGGATGTACAACAACTTCAATGGACGAGATGCCCAGCGTTCAGGTCCCTTTGACTTGGAGAGGATGTCTTATGCGTTTCAAGAAAGCAATCAAAGATTGCATATGATTCTGAATAACAAATCCGAAGAGCACATTTACTCCGAGGTGGTTGGCGATGGCGGTCCGTTGCATTCAGACAGGGTAACGCAAAAAGTCAGTCTGAAGGACTCTATAGACTTAAACACAAGTTCCCCCGCCAAAGAACAATATATGATTGAGAGAGCACGGAGCGAACACCAACAGAGCAAGGCGGCTTCATCCGAGCAAGAAGTGACACGGTTATACGAGTACCACTTGTCCAAAAGGATGTCGTCTTTACAGAGCGAGGGAATACATTCCCTCCAGAGTTCCCAGTGTTCGTCCATCGACGCCGGCTGTAGTACAGGAAGCAGCAGCTGCGTGACGCCAATGGACTCTCCGTTGTGCACGGTGGATAGCGTCCATCTGCACGGAGAGTCCTCTCTGAAAGGTCTTGGATATCCAAATCAGAATGTAGATGGAACGTTTTTGCGGAAGCACCACGGACAGGCTGGCCAAGAGTCGGGCCGTGAGGGATGCCAAAGGTTGCCCAAGATCAGAGAAACTACAGGTACTGCAAGCTTGAAAGATTAACAAGTCAAACGTGATATGTAACTAACCTAATGACCGTTATCTTTCTGTTCGTTTTTGTTACTTAGAAACTGCAAAGCTTGAGCATGTGGAGTTAGAGACTCACATTGTTGGTCAGCAGCTGAATCATTTTACATTTATTTGGAGCTGGTGAGCAAGTTAAGGGTTTTTGTAGCCCTTGTCTTGATTTAAACTAAGGGTGTGTTCACACTTGTAGTTCGGTTTGTTTGGTTCATTTGGTCCAAACCAAAAAGGAAAATGATACATTTGGTACTGGTCCGCTTAGCATTCACACTGGCATTTTTGACAGCCAACTTAAAGATACCAAACCTAAAGGCATAGAGATATGTGCTTTCACAACCTGATTGGTCGGGCTGAGTGACGTGTATTTGGTGACGGAACTCACCGAACACTCCAAAACGAAACGAAAAGGTGTTTTGACAAAAGGTGGGTGTATGACATCAAAATACCCATTCACTAATCGGTCTGCTCAGTGTAGCTTTAAAGGAGGACTCCACAACAGAACAACAATTTACAAATAATTTACTCACCCCCTTGTCATCCAAGATTTTCATGTCTTTCTGTCTTCAGTCGTAAAGAAATGATGGTTTTTGAGGAAAGTGTTTTAAGGAATTTTCTCCATATAATGGACTTCATTTGTGCCCCGATTTTGAACTTCCAAAACGCAGTTTAAATGCAGCTTCGAAGGCTCTAAACGATCCCAGCTGAAGAAGAAGGGTCTTATCTAGCAAAACGATCCGTTTTTTTTTTTTCGAAAAATAAAAATGTGTATACTTTTTTTTTTGTTTGTTTTTAGCACAAAAGCTTGTGTAGCACTAGCAGTTCATCATCTGTGTACTCCGGCTCAAAAAGGTATAGTATGGTGGAAAAACTCCTTACTTAGTTTCTCCTACAACTTCAGAACCGTCCGACATCGTTGTTTATAAACAGCGTTTGACTTACTTGCACTTCCTTAGTCTTTGCATGTTCGCTTTGTAAACACTGGGTCTGTAGTTCCGCCTACGTTCCGCGTGACCTTTCGACGTCAGTCGTTCCCCTACCATTATATTAGGGAGGCGCCCCGCCCCCCTTGAAGGTCAAGTTAATTTTATTTTCATTATAGCGCCAGATTACAACAGATGTCATTTAAAGTTACCTTTCCTATAGAACAGGTCTATACCTTATTCTTTTATTAAACAAACTAAATAGCCTTATGTTATTTATCTTATTCACACGACGGCATGTCGTTTCTGTCTGTACATGGACGTGCGTCTACAATTTCTCCTCCGCAAAAACGCGGACGGGATCGCGAGTCCATTCATAAAACCGGATTTTACTCTATAGCGCGGAATACCACGGAATTCGTCGATTTTTGTTTAAATAAACCACAAGTTGGTCTGTCACTTAATTCGAATTGCACTAGTGTCTGTGAATACTGAAACGCAAAAAGACGGTACAGTATAATGTAGGTGTTTATTTATTCCCATTTCTGCCAAATTTAAATAAAACGGTTAAATGATAAAAATAAATATTACAAGATTAACCACTTAACTGTAGAAAAAATACTAGAATTATTAAAACTTTTTTAAACAGAATATTCACAGAAATATCTTCCATATATTCCATATATAAAAAAAAAAGAAAGAAAGATATTAATTTTAACAGTAAACACAAAAAGTTTGTATGCCCAAAAATGAAAGGGTTTCATTTGATTAAAAATAAATAAATGTTTGATGCCTTTATTTGATTAGCAGAAAAATTAAAACACACAAGAATTTCTGAGGAAAAAAAAGAAAAGAAAAAGATTGTAGGGGCCTGTTGTTCAAAATGTTGAAACTCAGAGTTTTTGATTCACTTTTTCACATAAATAATATTTTCGTTATTACACAGAGAGTACCGAAGGAGAGTAACCTAGGGGAAACATGATTAAATACGGACATGATTCAAAAGTACTTAGTACACATCCCAGAGCTAGCGCTACACGGGCTTTGTACTTAAAGTATGCAAATTTTTATTTTTCCAAAAAAAAAAAAAAAAATGACAGATTGTTTCGCTAGATAAGACCCTTCTTCTTTGGCTGGGATCGTTTAGAGCCTTTCGAAGCTGCAATTAAATTACATTTTGGAAGTTCAAAATCCATTATATGGAAAAAATCCTGAAATGCTTTTCTCAAAAACCATAATTTCTTCACAACTGAAGACAAACACATGAACATCTTGGATGACAAGGGGGTGAGTAAATTATTTGTAAATTGTTGTTCTGGAAGTGGACTTCTCCTTTAAGCTGAATACACCTAATGCCATCTGCTGGACTAAGCGCGCTCGTTGTGTGTATATGATTTATTTTCACCACCTTGAACTCACAAATAGCTCATAAAAAGGCACTTTACCTCATCATTGCTCCACATTTGCCCTCTGCTCATTTTGTTTTAGATACGCCGTTTGTTCCCTTCATGAAATCATGTCGCATAGCATCACATCTTGTAACTACTTCCTGTTTTTGGTTCGTTTAGAAAGTAATTGGTCCGTGTTGCGTTCATACTCCGTTCAAATGGCAGGGTTCGGATGGCAGCGTTCACACTTACTCAAACGAACCGCACTAACAGATCAACTGCACCAGAGTTTTAATCAAACCAAACATGACAAGTGTAAACACACCCTAAGTTAACCTAATCTGACAAATTGTCCTACATAGTGTTGAGAGAACTAGCCTTTCAAGCTCTAAGCTGATCATACAGTGCTTGTAAAAAGTATTCACACCCCTTGGCCGTTTATTTACAGAATAGAATCATAATTTATTTGGGGCTTTTTTGACACTGATCAACTAAAGAATGTCCTTTCATGTCAAAGTGAAACTTGTGTAAACATGTTTTACGGTTATTAAACAAAAATTTGCATAAGTATTTACCCCCCAGTATATTTCAGTAAATCATAGTTTCACCTTGAGTCTGTGTGCTGCTGTAGTTCACGGTTTAACTTCACAAAAGTACACAGATGTAAGTTGTAACTTGGGTTAGGGTTACCCCTGTCAAAATAGGAGTCAGAGTTGTAACTTGAGCAACAGCTGATGCAACTGACAACTCAAGGACATAAAAGTACTTTGAAGTAATTCCAGTGTACTTTTGGCTTTATTCCATGGGTCTTTGTCTTGGTGGAAAAAACATCTTTTGGGTTTCAGGTGTCTTGCTGACTCCCCCTGCTGAAAAAAAAAAAAAAAACAGGTAAAACTGACAAGGCTGATCAAGCTAGTTTTAGTTGGTTGTTCAAAAACCCAAAAACCCTCTAAAACCAAGCTGGATCATCAGCTAAAAACAGCTTAGCTTAGGGCAGGACCCTCCAGCCTCATAGCCTTCAAAAGAAGATCTTCACCACATGATTTGCAGTGGACATAGTGTACTGGCTTATGCTAAAATGTTTAGTCTGATAGTTCAGTCTTCAGAGTCTCAAACATGTCTTCTGGCAAGCTGTAACTGAAATATCACGACATTTTTACCAGTAGCTTTTCTTTAGCGGCAGCTGCAGTTGTTATTTGCACAGTCTGGAGCTTGTAAGTCTTTCAGACTTGTCATCGGTCTCTTGGCATCCTCCCTCACCCGTCGTCGTCTTGCACGGTGACGCACCGTTTGAGGACGCCCTGCACTTGGTGCATTTACTGCTGTCATATTTTCCCATTTCTTAACTATTGATTTAACTGCTACTCCAAGGGAAGCTCAATGACATGGAAATCCCTGCCTGGTGCTTTTCAATTACTATTTAGTAGAGCCACTTGCAGGTTTTTTTCTTCATGGCCTTCCACAGTGCTGACTCACTTATGCTACAATCAGTTGAAAGTCCTTGAGTACACAAGCCATTTATTGAGTTATGTGACTTATAACCAAAAGGTTGCACCAGTGACAATTCTGACATGTCATATTAAAAGGGGGGTGAATACTTATGGTAATTATTGTAGATTACTTGCTTTGGGATGTATTTTCACTTCTTTTTGTTGAGCAGACTTCTGCCATTCAATGCAATGTAAAAAAAACAAAAATGAAAGTCCAAAGGGAAGTGAATATTATTTATAGGCATTGGTTTTTATGGTAAACTGCAGTAAAAGTGTTGTTCACCAAAAATGAAAATTGTCATTTACTCATCATTTACTCATCTGTCATCAAAAAAAAGATACTTTCAAGAATGTTTCAAGCAGTTGCTGGTATCCATTGACAGCGTTCGTACAAGGTCCCTAAAGTACTTGAAGTACTTGAATTTGACTTTAAAATTTAAGGCCTGGAAAACCCTTGAAAATAGCAATATTCCTAAAGAGGTACTTGAAAAGTACTTTAATTATTGATAATGTATCTATGAAATAATGCAAAATTCAACCATTCAAAAAAACGTACTTTTTTGCTTATTTCAGTAAATGTCATAAAACTTGTGAGCGAAGCCACTTCAATCATTCATTTCAAGCGATTCACAAGCAAAAACCAGATGGAATTAAAAGAGCCATTCATTATCTAATTTCAACATTGTTTGTAATTATTGTAAAAAGCACGTATAGTCATGCAGAGCTTTTTTTGAAACTCTGAATCAGTTAAGCTATTGCATTGCAAAATGATTCACTGTTTCGAAGGGCTCCAATCAAATCACATATTGCGAATCATTTGATTCAGATCGGGACTTCAGAGCAGGTTCGTGAATCATTTGACTTAGATTGGAAGTTTGTATATCACGAATCAAAATCGTTGCTTGTTTTTTGTTTTTTTTTTAACCAGTTTTACTACTAATACCATGGTTAAACTAAGGTTAGTGTAGGTTGGTGTTAATTTTTGATTAACATAAGTGTAACTGTGTGTTGTTTTTTTTTTTTTTTTTTTGAGTAAGGGATGTGTTGCCAGGTTAACAAAAAAACAAATGCAAGTTTAAGTTGACATCATTGCATACTTTGCATGTGTTTCACTATATTTTTATTTATCTATACATCTTTTTTTAGAATTTGAAAGATTGTTTGATAAGTGAGATATCTGTTTGAAGTACTTCAGGAGCAGTGCTTGAAAACTCCTTATAAGTCCTGGAATTTAATTTAACAGTGTCTGTACGAATCCTGCATTGACTTCCATAGTATGGAAAAAGAAAAAAAAAAATACTATGAAAGTCAATGGTTGCCAGCGACTGTTTCGTAACCAACATTCTTCAAAATATTTTCTTTTGTGTTCAACAGAGGAAAGCAATATTAACCAGTTTGGAACAACATGAGGATGAGTATATGATGACAAAATCCGTTGACAAAATGTACCGTAGTTAGCTACACTTTTAGTTGGTAATGAAAAGTAGCTAACTACATTTAAGGGTGCAGTGTTTTTGTGTTGTGAAAATAGCTGTGCAAATGAATTAAATTTGTTTAATATTAGCTAAAAGTGAAAATATTCACGCTTTGGAGTCAATGTGCTGTAATTTTGCTTAAAGGAGATAAGTCCACTTCCAGAACAAAAATTTACAGTATGTACTCACCCCCTTGTCATCCAAGATGCTCATGTCTTTCTTTCTTCAGTCGTTAAGAAATTGTTTTTTTTTTCAGAAAACATGTCAGGATTTTGCTCCATATAATGGACTGATATGGTGCCGCGAGTTTGAACTTCCAAAACGCAGTTTAAATGCGGCTTCAAATGATTCCAAATGTGGTTGTAAACGATCCCAGTCGAGGAAGAAGAGTCTTATCTAGTGAAACGATTGGTTATTTTCATTAAAAAAAAATACAATTTAAATACTTTTTAATCTCAAACGCTCGTCTTGCCTTGCTCTGCCTGAACTCTGTGTATTCTGGTTCAAGACAGTTAGTGTATGTCGAAAAACTCCAATCGTATTTTCTCCCTCAACTTAAAAAATCACTTTAAAATCATCCTACATCGCTGCAGAAGCACCGACCCAGTCTTGCAAAGTGAACATGCAAAGAAAATCAAACACCCTTAACAAAAAAGGTAAAACAGTGATGTAGTTGTGAGGTAGTTGAGGGAGAACATGACATGGGAGTTTTTCGACATACCCTAACCATCATGAACCGGAACAAAAACAGAGTTCAGGGAGAGTAAGACAAGACGAGTGTTTGACATTAAAAAGTGTATAAATTGTATTATTTTTATGAAAATAACAGATCGTTTCACTAAATAAGACCCTTCTTCCTCGGCTGGGATCATTCACAACCACATTTGGGATCGTTTGAAGCCGCATTCCTCACAAAACTATTTCTTTATGACTGAAGAAAGAAAGACATGAACATCTTGGATGACAAGGGGGTAAGTAAATTATCTGTAAATTTTTGTTCTGGAAGTGGAAAAAAGGTCAGATTGCAATGGAAAAAAATGGACCTTTAAATCAGGAATTGCTATTTTCCAGCTTTTAAGTTTTAGGATGCAATTAGAATTTCCTGATTTGGAACATTAAGCCTCGTGTAAAGCGTTTCTAAAGTGTCCCGCGCAGTCTTATCACTGACGTCATTCATTTCAGTCATTACCTTATCGTGCTGAATCAGGATGTGCAGGAACTCTAAGGGGGATTTCAGAGATCCAGAAGCATGAAATTACGAGACTGAATACCGGCCGACTAATTTCTCCTTCTCTTTTTCCTCCTCCAGTGTAGCATGCTGCAGACGGAGATAAAACGGAAGAATCGTCGTCTTCTCTCACGATATGTCCATATTCATCCATAGCACAGTTTCCTATGTGCCAAACCAGAGGCGATCGGAGGTCTCGAATGCTTCCCTGTTAATTCTTGCACTTGGCCTCAAATGACCCCCCGCTCTGGTTGCCTCAGGGAGGCAAAAAAAGGAATCTTAAGACAACTATTGGCTCAGGGAGCATTGACACTTTTTATGGAAACTGCAACTTGTAGATGGTCGTAATCACCCGATCAACCCTGGAAAGAGCTGTCATTTCCCAAAGTCAACATGAAACCCAAACCCCATTGTGATGCATTTTGTGACACAAATGTGCATTAAGAAAGTAAATGAGGTGAATTTGGATTTCTTGTTGACTTGGTTTGACGTTGACAGACGGTTTGACGTTCAGCACAGAAAACATGTTTAAGACAACATCTCCTAACTCTTTTGGACGACACACAATCCAAGCATAAGAACTGTGCACTGCTCGGAGAGATTCTTGCACTGGTCACTTAATACGCTATTTTAGCCACATTTCTCAAAGACTGCATGTGTGGGGATTTTTGTTTAGCGGCTGAAGGACATTTCAAAGCGCTAGTTGGAGCGAGTCGCTTTATTTACGTTGCGTGGAGGCTTTGGAAGGTTCTTTCGATGACCAAAGCAAAACTAGGTTTGCATTCGGAAGGCTGTCATTTGGTTGCAGCAATGGCCATATGTCGAAAATCACTGCTTTTATTTAGCCATAGTAAAGCCATATGATATCACGCATACTGTACGTTTGCCACGACGATCGAGATAATCCGGCCATTGCGATCCACTGTGATAACAGTGCTTGTGTATATTTTGTGTAATAATATGTACAATGAAAAGGAAGTATTCTACAATACATAGAATTTTTAAACAATATATATACACCACAGCACCTGATAGACGCATCCGTTTTGTTCCATGTGTTTCTTTTAGAAGAGCTTCACATTCAAGAACAATTTAAGCCACTATATGATCTGTAAACTGTAATTATGTTCGCAACTTGCACCGTTTCATTTGCTGTTCTTATTTGACTGGCTAATGCACACATTTACTTAAGTCATTTAAAGTCAACATGAAGTGTCGTTCTCACTTTATTTCACTACTGTCATCTGACATATTTCCCTGTGTGATTTTACCCATTGATTGGATGATGAAAGTGTCTTTTTTTATTATTTATAATAACATGCACTGATGAATTATTCTCAGCAAGACAGAAAAGTAAATTAAGCAAATAAGGTTTATCCGAATTCATGTTGACTTTAAATAATAAACGTAATGTACTTTATTTGAATCATCTTCATTAAATATGTCAGCTTGAAAACTGATCTTGTGCTGTCTTTCTTTTTTATACCTGTCATATAATTGCGTAGAATAATATTCTTCCCTTTTTCTTTTCTCTAATTCTTCCTCTGTGAAGAAGCCACTGTTGTGTTGGACGGAGAGAATATTTTTAATCATTTCATAATTGAAGTGCTTCACTTTTTCTGGTTTAGCTTTCATTTATGAGGAAATCATAGCAGAACTTGAGCTCATAGCAAACCCCTCACATTGTTTTGCTTAATCTCTAGTACAGAAACTTGTCCCTTGAGATAAAGGGTGAAAGTAATGTTGTTCCTCTTTATGGTGGTGTTTCAGAAACAATATTGTTTTAATCACATACAATTCATCTGTTAAACATCATAAAAATGTATGGTAACAGTGCTGATAGGTAGTAGCTGAGTAATAAAATCACTTTGCACTTTACAAGAAAAAAAGCTTAAAATTATTTTGTTTGCAAGGGGAAGTTCATTGTTTAAATATATCCACTCTCACTTTTGTTCGTAATTTTTTGGTGGTTTAACATTGGTCAATAACACCTGTTCTTCAAGGAGCACAGGGTGTACAACTTGACAAACCAGCAAAAGTACCGAACAAGTCACGAATGTCAAAAAAGAATCCCAGATGAAGATGGTAAGTAATTGAACTTTTGTTTCATTTATAACTATCAGTTGGTACATCAAAACAGATGAAGTGCAAGTGTATTTGTCTTATTGTGCAGCTTATATGTTCATGATCCCATGTTTAGTTTATTGAACAATGTTGTATGTTTTGTTACTTTCATCTAAGACCAAAAATATAGTTGATGTCAAAAGTTTACATACACCCTTCAGAAGTCATAGTTGGATTTATAAAAATGACCCTGTTCAAGTTTACATACACTTGTTTCTTAATACTGTGTTGTTCCTGAATGATCCACAACTGTTTTTTTCAGTTTAGTGATGGTTGTTTATGAGTCCCTTGTTTGTCCTGAACTGTTAAACTGCCTGCTGTTCTTCAGAACAATCCTTCAGGTCCCTCAAATTCTTTGGGTTTTCAGCATTTTTGTGTATTTAAACCCTTTCCAACAATGACTGTATGATTATAAGATCTTCCTTTTCACACTAAGGACAACCGAGGGACTCTAATGCAACTATTACAGAAGGTTCAAACGCTCACTGATGCTCCAGAAGTAAACACGATGCATTACCCCTGGGGGTGAAAACTTTTGAACGTGCAAATTTTTCTTATTTTGCCTAAAAATAATATTTTTTTTGCTTAGTACTGCCCTTCAGAAGCTACAGAAGATACTTACATTTTTCCCAGATGACAAAATAAGTTAAATTTGCCCTGATCTTCAAATTTAAAAAGTTTTCACCCACCGGATATTAATGCATCGTGTTTCCTTCTGGAGCATCAGTGAGCATTTGAACCTTGTGTAATAGTTGCATATGAGTCCCTCAGTTGTCCTTAGACTGAAAATAAGGATCTTATAATCATACAGTCATTGTTTGAAAGGGTTCAAATACACAAAAATGCTGAAAAACCACAGTATTCTGTAAAACAGCGGGCAGTTTAGCTGTTCAGGACAAACAAGGGACTCATGAACAACTATCACTAAACACAAAAACAGCTGTGGATCATTCAGGTAACAACAGTATTAAGAAGTATCAAGCGTATGTAAACTTTTGAACAGGGTCATTTTTATAAATTCAACTATTATTTTCTCTCATGGGCTATATGTAAACGTCTTTTATGTGAAATATCTTATTCAGGTCAGTACTAAATAAAAAAAAACAACATGCTTTTTGTATGATCCCTCTTATTTTGGTAAAATTAACATTTTGCACATTCTGAAAGGTGTATGTAAACTTCTGACTTCATCTGTATATTTTATTAAAAACGTTTTGTGTTCTAATTTGGTGGGCAATATTTATAGTGGAGTTATTGTAAATGTAAAATGTGCAAAACAGGGCTATGTAAACATTTGTAGGCCAAAAACGTACTGTACTTCACACAAACACGTGGTAAGCATGATGTCATACTAAACGTACTCAAATTTAAAGTATAATTAGGTTAGCTAAAAAAGGTAAACAAACAGACACTAGGGTGGTGCCCTTTCAGTCCATTTCCAGAACAAACATTTACAGATAATGTACTTACCTCCTTGTCATCCAAGATACTCATGTTATTCTTACTTCAGTCGTTAAGAATTGTTTTTTGAGGAAAATATTTCAGGATTTTTCTCCATATAATGGACTGATATGGTGCCCCGAGTTTGAACTTCCAAAATGCAGTTTAAATGCGGCCTCAAACGATCCCAAATGTGGATCCCAGCTGAGGAAGAAGGGTCTTATCTAGCAAAACGATTGGTTATTTTCATAAAAATAATATAATTTTCTATACTTTTTAATGTCAAATGCTCATTTTGTTTTACTTTGTCTTACTCTGCCTTACACCGTCTTGCTCTGCCTGAACTCTGTTTTTTTCCGGTTCAAGACAGTTGGGGTATGTTGAAAAACTCCAATCGTATTTTCTCCCTCAACTTCTAAAATCATTTCAAAATCATCCTACATTGCTGCAGAAGTACCAACCCAGTCTTTGCAAAGTGAACATGCAAAGAGGATCAAACACCCTTAACAAAAAAGGTAAAAAAGCGATATAGGGCGATTTTTGAAGTTGAGGGAGAACATGAGATGGGAGTTTTTCGACATACCCTAACTGTCATGAACCGGAAGTTCAAACTCGGGGCACCATAGCAGTCTATTATATGGAGAGAAATGCTGAAATTTTTTCCTCAAAAAACATTATTTTTTTAAGACTGAAGAAAGAAAGACACGAACATCTTGGATGACAAGGGGGTGAGTACATTATCCGTACATTTTTGTTCTGGAAGTGGACTTCTCCTTTAATACGTACCATTTAGTTACTAATACGAACACGTGAAGCACTAATGCACAGCTGGAGCACAAAACCAGTAACGGTTAATTTTTTTGAAATGGGAAATAAATAAGCTTTCCATTGATGTATGGTTTGTTAGGATAGGACAATATTTGGCTGAGATACAACTATTTGAAAATCTGGAATCTGAGTTTTTTTTTCTGACAATGTTCATAAATATTCATAAACAACGCTTATGTAGATTTATGAGTCTGCTTGCTCTCAGATGTTGTTCTGACTTTTTAATACACTCTTTTCTCTTTTAGATGACAGGAAAGGCATTCATCATCTTTGCCGGTCTCATCTCTTTTCTGGGTGCAGCCGAGTGGTACCCCAAAAGTCTGAAGTGTGACGTTTCTCTGATTAGTAACGGGAGCGAGGTCAGCGTCGACTGCACTGAACGAGGCCTAACCGAAGTTCCTTTGGGAATCCCGACGAATACCACCAACCTGACACTAACGATCAACCACATACCCCATATTACAAACGATTCCTTTCACAAACTGCACAACATCACTGAGATCGACTTCCGCTGCAACTGCGTGCCGATCAAGGTCGGCCCCAAAGACCGCGTCTGCACCCAGAGCTTAACGATTGACAACGGCACCTTCTGGAAGCTAAAGAACCTCAAGTCGCTTTATTTGGACGGTAACCAGCTGTCCAGCATACCCAAGGGCCTTCCTCCAAACATAGTGCTTCTGAGTCTCGAGGTCAATAGTATTTATTCAATCCTTAAGGAGAATCTGACAGAACTGACTAATATTCAGATGCTGTATCTTGGACAGAACTGCTACTTCAGGAACCCGTGCAACACGTCATATTACATCGAAAAGGATGCGTTTGTGCAGCTCAACAAGATGACTTTGCTTTCTCTGAAGTCGAATAACTTGTCCTACATCCCCCATCAACTTCCATCCAGCCTCAAAGAGCTGTACCTGTACAACAACAATATTCAGATGATAACAGAGATGGACTTTCACAACCTGACGAAGTTGGAGACACTGGACTTGAGTGGGAATTGTCCACGTTGTCATAATGCACCTTTCCCATGCATCCCGTGCCCAAACAATGCTCCACTTCAGATTCATCCAAACTCCTTCCAGACCCTGAAGAACCTAAAGACTCTTCGACTTCATAGTAACTCTCTAACCCACATCCCTTCGGAGTGGTTTCAAAATCTGAGTCAACTTGGTCTTTTAGACCTCTCAAGCAACTTTTTGGCTAAGGAGATAACATGCACCTCCTTTCCTTCGTTGTTGCCTAATTTGGAAGAGTTGGATCTGTCTTTCAATTACGAGCTCCAGGTGTATCCTGCATCCCTTAACCTTTCAAGATCGTTCAGTCACCTTAAATCTCTGAAAGTGTTAAGAATCAGAGGATATGTATTTCAAGAGCTCAAAGAGGATGACATCCGACCATTGGCTGATCTGAACAAACTGGAGCTGATTGATCTCGGTACAAACTTCATAAAGATAGCTCATCTCAGCCTTCTGAGGAACCTGAAAAGCTTCAAAATCATCAACTTGTCCGACAACAAAATCTCAATGCCTTCTCAAGGAGAAACTCTACTTTCTAACCACAGAGAAAACCATTACAGTTCCCCAATGTCGCAAGGTGCACAGTACCACAGTGGAGAAGTGAAGGATATCCACTACTTCCTTTATGACGAATATGCACGCAGCTGCAAATACAAGGACAAGGAACTCTGGATTTCAAGTCCTTTCAACAACGAATGTAGTTCCTTTGGAAAAACGCTGGATATTAGTAGGAATAACATCTTTTTCCTTCATTCCAGATTTCTGGATCTTGGTGAGCTCAATTGTTTGAATCTCTCCGGGAACGCCATGAGCCAGAGTTTGAACGGTTCTGAGTTTGTCCAGTTGAAGAATTTACAATATCTAGACTTTTCAGACAATCGTCTGGATTTGATGTTCTCTTCAGCATTTCAGGAACTGAGCAGCTTGGTGGTTTTGGATATCAGTCGGAACAGCCATTACTTCGTAGCTGAGGGTTTAACTCACATGTTGAATTTTACAAAGAACCTGGGTAAGCTGAGTAAGTTAATCATGAACGATAATGAAATCTCGACATCTACGAACACTGAAATGGAGAGTTTCTCTCTGGAGCATTTGGAGTTTAAAGGCAACCGTCTCGATATGTTGTGGAGAGATGGCGACACGAGGTACGCCAGCTACTTCAAGAAACTTTTGGCCTTGAAGTCTCTTGATATCTCTCGCAACAACCTGAACTTTATCCCACTAGAAGTTTTCGAAGGTCTTCCAGACACCCTCACTGAACTGTACATCACTAACAACCGATTAAAGTCATTTCATTGGGAGGGTCTTGCGTACCTTAAAAACCTACAACTATTAGACCTCAGTGAGAATCACTTGACGGATGTTCCTGCATGCTTGTCTAACTATACGAAATCAATCCAAAAGCTGGTTCTACACAAGAACAACATTGTAAAACTGACTCCCAATTTTCTCAAGGATGCGTTCAGCCTCAAGGTCCTGGATTTGAGTTACAACCGCATCCAGTTCATCGAAGAGTCGAGTTTTCCGGGAAATGTTATAGACCAGCTTCAGACCCTTTATTTGAACAACAACCGGTTTGTGTGCTCCTGCAATGCCACGTGGTTTGTCCGATGGATCAACAGGACGTCCGTAAACATCCCACGCCTTGCCACCGACGTCACCTGCGCTTCACCCAGTGCCCAAAAAGGTCAAAGTGTGATTTTCCTCAACATCCAGGCTTGCCAACACAATTCCCTGTCCATCGTTCTCTGCATTTTACTAACATCTGTGATTCTTAGCATCCTCACGCTCACAATCTCCAGCCATCTCTTTCTTTGGGATGTTTGGTACATCTACCACTTCTGCTTGGCCAAACTCAAGGGATACCGCAGGCTGTCCTCCAACAGCACAGTCTACGACGCCTTCGTGGTCTACGATACGATGGATCCAGCTGTTCACGAGTGGGTCATGCAAGAGCTTCGAGTTCACCTGGAGGACAAGGGCGATCCGAGGATGCAACTCTGTTTGGAGGAGCGGGACTGGGTTCCCGGATGTCCCCTCATTGAAAATCTTTCCCAAAGCATACAGTTGAGCAAACGGACCGTTTTCATTCTGACCGGGCGATACATCAAGAGCGGCAGCTTCAGGACAGCGTTCTATTTGGCCCACCAGCGACTCATGGATGAAAGGAATGACGTTATCGTACTGATATTCTTGGAGAAGATGCCTTGCCACTCCAAGTACCTCAGTCTGAGAAAGAGGCTGTATAAAAAATCAGTTCTCGAGTGGCCGAGGAACCCTCAAGCGCAGAGGTACTTCTGGTTCACTCTCAGAAGTGTCATGGCAACTGAGAGTCAGCAATACAACAAACTCTTCCAGGAAACGCTGTGATTGGGACACTGCTGACACATCTGAAGCTTTAAAGCATTATTTCTGCATTTTAAAGCTTCTTCCTCAAACCACTATGAAACATATAACCATTACATATAATGTAATGTTGGAAAACTTGGTTTTATTGTCCATGTAACTACAAATAGACACAACAATGTTTGTTGACATAACACTTTCATTCATGGGTAGTTCTAGTTGACACATATTTGGAAAGTTGACTTTCAGTCCTGCAGTGTAACATATTGTGCTTCAACTAAAACAGCATTTAGCTTATTCTTTTATGTATGCAGATTCTATTACCTTAAAGGGGTCATCGGATGCCCATTTTCCACAAGTTGATATGATTCTTTAGGGTCTTAATGAAAGGTCTATAATATACTTTGGTTAAATTCTCAATGGTTGTGTAAAACAACACCCTTTTTACCTTGCCAAAGTGAGCTCTGCATAAATCCTCCCATTCTGATGGATTGTTCCTTTAAATGCAAATGAGCTCTGCTCGCCCCACCCCCTCTTCTCTCCGTGGAATGACGAGCCTGTTTACTTTAGCCGCATTTAGCTGCTAAACCACTGCTTAGATTTGTATCATTATAGGATAGGCATGTACATACACTGCCAACACACATTAATGTTTAAACAACAAGTAAAAGTGAACTTTGCATCCGACGACCCCTTTAATAATAATTTACTGAACATTTTATTATTATTTTTTTAATTATTATAGTAGTGTTATTTTAGTATCATTGCAATACTATTATAGTTTATTAATACTTAGAATTAGCTTTTATTTTTTATATGTTCTGTGTTCATTTTAATTTTAACATTTTATTAGTTTTATCTGTTTTGATGTTTTTTTAATGTCAATATTTTTCTTATTTAGTTTAGTACTAATTAAGAATCATATTAAACTAAATAAAAAAGAAATACAATAAGTAGAAGTTTTTAATCATTTTGTTTGTTTATTTTAGCAGTTTTTTAAGTATTAGTGAACTATAATAACCCTGATTTATAGGTATGATGTAGTAGCACTTTTATGCTAATTTAAGTAATTTAATGTTTACTGTAAATCCTTATCAGGAACCTAATCATGTTTTGTTTTAATCATGTTTCCAGGTCAAATTGTTGTCGTCTCAAATTGCAATGTTTTTGTTAATCCTGTCCTCTAAACTTAAATTCTATCATCATATTTGAAATATTATAGCTTATTAACACTAGTTTTTATTTCTATATGTTCTGCTTTCATTTTAATTTGAAATTATTACATTTATTGTCTGTTTTTTTTTTTCATTTTTGTTGTTTTTTGTCAATAGTTTTTAATTTTGTTTTACTACCATTTTAGTATCATATTAAACTAAATGAAAAACAAAGAAAATAAGTCTAGATGCTTTTAACATTTTATTTCTGTTTACGTTTATTTTAACTTTTTTTTTTTTAAGGTTTTAGTGAACTATAATAACCCTGATTTATAGATTTTATGTAGTAGAACTTTTATGCTAATTTAAGTAATGTTATGCTTACTGTAACTCTTTAGTTATTTCATCAATCAGGATGCTAATCATGTTTTTGTTGTTTTTGTTTTAATGTTGGTTTTTAATGTCCAGGTCAAATGATTGTAGTCTTAAAATACAATGTTATAGAGGAATACAAATGTCCTCTAAACTTGAAGTTTAACATCATATTTTGGAATATTATAGCTTATTAATACATTGAATTGGCTTTTATTTCTATATGTTCTACTTTCATTTTAATTTTAAAGTTTTATTCATTTTATTGTCTGTTTTTGTCATTTTTGTTGTTGTTTTTTTTATGTCAATAGTTTTCTAATTTAGTTTTAGGACCATTTTAGTATCAAATTAAACTAAATGGAAAAAAAAAAAAAAATTAAAGGTTTTAGGGAGCTATAATAACACTGATTTATAGGTTTTATTCATTTCAGTCATTTCACCAGTCAGAATGCTAATCATGTTTGTTTGTTTGTTTGTTTTGTTTTGTTTTTGTTTTAATGTTGGTTTTAAATGTCCAGGTCAAATGATTGTAGTCTCAAAATGCAATGTTTTTTTGTTAATCCTGTCCTCTAAACTTGAAGTCCATCATCATATTTTGAAATATTATAGCTTATTAATACATTGAATTGGCTTTTTTATATATATATATATATGTTCTGCTTTCATTTTAATTTTGTATATTTTATTGTCTGTTTTTGATTTTGTCAATATAGTTTTTAATTTAGTTTTAGTACCTTTTTAGTATCATTAAACTAAATGAAAAAAGAAAAAAAAGTCTAGATGCTTTTAACATTTTATTTTGTCTAAGTTTATTTAACCATGTTTTTTTTAAAGGTTCTAGTGAACTATAATAACACTGATTTATAGGTTTTATGTAGTAGTTTTATACTAATTTAAGTAATGTTATGCTTACTGTAAATCTTTACAGTAATTTCACAAATCAGGATGCTAATCATATTTTTGTTTTAATGTTGGTTTAAAATGTCTAGGTCAAATTATAGTCTTAAAATACAATGTTTTTGTTATCCTGTCCTCTTAACTAAAATTCCATCATCTCTGTTCTGTTTTTTTTTTTTCTGAAATAATGGCTTTTAAGTCTTATCAGTGTACACTATTCAGTATATTTCAGTTTCTTAAAAAATGAAACTGCGAGGCATATGCTTTCCCCTGGTCTCCAAAGACATGTTAACCAGGGCCCTAATGGGACCGGTATGAAAGTGATTAAAAGAGAAAACCACAGCAGCGTGTCATTTTCTTAAATATCAGGTAACAAAACTAAAACTGTATATTCTGAGATAATTATTTATATATATTTATAAGTAGTCTTCTATCTTAACCCTTATAGTGAAAATATACAGTGCCATAAATAAAAGTATTTTATTGTGTGATCTCATGGATAATTGCAACCACGGTTATAAAACATCACCGTTACGCCTTTAGAAAGTATAATACATTGAAACATATGACAAACAACAAGGTTTTAGAACATATTATGCATTTTAATGCTGCACTGTAAAAAAAAAAAAAACAATTTGTTGAGTCAACTTAAAATAATTTGTAATCTGGCTGCCTTAAAATTTTAAGTTCAGTCAATTTAAAAAAAAGTTTATTCAACTTGAAATATTAAATTATACGAAGTGACAACTTGGATATTTGAGTTGAATCAACTTAAAATGTTAAGGCAGCTGGGTTACTTACCCATCTGTTAAGTTTATCAAACACAAATATCAAAGTTGTTACTTAGTACAACTTAACATTTCAAGTTGACTAAACTACTTTTAGTTGACTGAACTTAAAATTTTAAGGCAGCAGGGTAACAAATTATTTTAAGCTGACTCAACAAATTGTTTTTTTATTTTTTACAATGTGGTTACAATTATCTATGAAAAGATACAATGCATTATAGTGTACTTTATGAATACTTTTAGAATGCATTATGCATAAAGCCTTCAACTCTTACCAAATTTTCATCACGATCATAGTGGAAATCCCCATTATACAAGTGCATTATACTTGCGTTTTGCAGAGAGTGTGCAGATTTGCCCATTTGTGCCAATTTGTTGTTCTGCCAGAATCAATGACTTTAGAAAAATACTGGTGAAATTCAATTAAATTCAAATTTTAAAGATGAAGTGTGTACTGTCAGCAGTAGTAGTGTCAACAAACGGAACTGCTAAAAATAACACTCAAACAAACTGCTTTACAGTGACCACAGTGTCGGTGTTTCATTTTTATAAGGAAATAAACCTGTGAATGGTTGACTTACAGTGACTCTGCATATTACAGTTGCATATAGTGATTCTTAATATGGGAACCTGTTCCTACCACCGAAAAAAATCACTTCACCTTTAAAATAACGTTTCCATGCATCTTGTACTACAGATATATTACAAAGCATAAAACTGATGTTGAAGACATTTTGATTGCGTCTTGAAATTAAATTATGATTTGGGGATATACAGAGGACTCCTCCAGTTTCGATTTCTAAAGAGAGTCCCTGTAACGTTTGCAGATGTGCATGTGATCATTGCGTCCCTGAGAAGAAGGAACAATGTAGGCAGAACTTCCTCACTTAGTTCTGGCAACTGCCGAAACCACTTTCATCTTAGTGCAGCTACTGATCCACACAGCGACCAGTAAGATGTGACTAAAGAAAAACATCAAACAAACGATGGTCATTAAACAGAAACTGAACAGTTTATATTAGTCAGTGGACAGGCAGGTGCTGATCACAAGCAGCTCTTTAGAGCTCTTAGTGTTAAAATAATCTTGAACTGTTAAACCAAAACTTCCTGTTTCCTAAATGCAACTGTGTGTGCATCACCAGGCTCCACTTATTTTGGGTCTACGCATTGCATAGCTTGCACCGGGACATTACATAGACATTGCTACCATGGTAAGGAAATGCACTTCATTCAATTAATAAGCTTATATTTACTTATGCTGTGGTTTTGTATGATATACTATTTTTTTTTTTTAAAGAGATGAGCTTAGTTGCAAGTTTATGGCTTTTGTATATGCTGTCCATGCTTACAAAGACAAATGCATGTCATGCACATAATGTATTGTTTTAATCATTTTTGTATAGTTCACCAAAATGTTTTGTCAGTTTGCTTTATTAATACCGTCATTGCTTTATTAATACATCCCACGGGTAATAAAATTAGACGCCTCCCTGATAGCACATATACATCATCGAGACATCTATTTGACGTCTGCATTTACGTCTGGAAGACATTTTTTTTTTTGTTTGTTTTTTAAAGTGTTTGCTCATCTGCAATACGTCTGTAGGATGTTTCATATCAGATGTCAAATAGACATTAGATGTCTTTAAGAGGTTTAGGATTTAGAATATTTGTAAAACTGACATCTTACAGATGTCTGTCAGATGTTCATACACAGCAGATGCTTTCCAGATCAAGTGAACTTTAGCAGACATTTTGCAAACATATGTGCGCTATCTGGTCTTGCTCTTAGACTTTTGTATATGCAGTTCATGGTTACAAAGATAATTGCATGTTGTTTTAATCCCTCATCGCACACGTACATCACCAAGACATCTATTTGACGTCTGCATTTACATCTGCAAGACTTTGTGTGTGTGTGTGTTTGCTCATCTGCAATGCGTCTATAGGATGTTTCATATCAGATATCAAATAGAAATATTAGATGTCTTTAAGATGTTTATGATTTAGAATGTCCATAAAACTGACATCTTACAGACGTCTGTCAGATGTTTGTACATAGCAGATGCTTTCCAGATCGTGATCCTTAACAAACACCTTGCAGACGTACACGTGCTATCTGGGCTTGCTCTTAGACTTTTGTATATACTGTTCATGATTACAAGGATAATTTGCATCCCTGATAACACACATACATCACGGAGACGTCTGTTTGATGTCTGCATTTACATCTGGAAGAATGTTTGCTAATCTGCAATACATCTATAGGATATTTCATATCAGATGTCAAATAGAAATATTAGATGTCTTTAAGATGTTTAGGATTTAGAATGTATGTAAAACTGACCGCTTAAAGATGTCAGTTAGATGTTCGTACACAGCAGATGCTTTCCAGATCAAGTGATCTTGAACAGACATCTTGCAGACTTGCATGTGCTATCTGGGCTTGATCTTAGACTTTTGTATATGCTGTTCATGGTTACAAGGACAATTTGCATCCCTGATAGCACACATACATCACTGTGTATTTGACGTCTGCATTTACATCTAGAAAAGGTTTTTTGTTTTTTTTTTTCTTGAAAAAAGTTTGCTCATCTTCAATATGTCTATAGGATATTTCATATCCGATATCAAAAGGACATCTTGCATACGTACGTGTGCTATCTGGGCTTGACTTTTGCATATGCTGTTCATTGTTAGAAGGACAATTGCTTGTTTTAATCCCTGATGGCACACGTACATCACTGAGACATCAACAACTTAAAAAGCTGACACGTCTGTAAGATGTCAGTTTTACATATATTCTAAATCCTAAACATCATTTATTAGTAATAAGACATCTAATAAATGTCTATTTGACATCTGATATGAAACATCCTACAGATGTATTGCAGATGAGCAAACACAAAAAAACAAAACAAAGAAAACATGTCTTGCAGATGTAAATGCACTGTAAAAACAAACAAACAAACAAAAAAGTTGTTTCAACTTAAAGTAACTGTTTGTGCTGCCTTAAAAATTTAATTTTACTCAACTCAAATATCCACGTTTTCATGTAGTGCAAGTGTTTGCTTAACAAACATCTACAGGATGTTTCATATCAGATGTCAAATAGACATTTATTAGATGTCTTATTACTAATAAATGATGTTTAGGATTTAGAATATATGTAAAACTGACATCTTACAGACATGTGTCAGATGTTTGTACACAGCAGATGCCTTCCAGATCAAGTGATCTTTAACAGACGTCTTGCAGATGTATGTGTGCTATCTGGGCCTGCTCTTAGACTTTTGCATATGCTGTTCATGGTTACAAGGACAATTGCATAATGTTTTAATCCCTGATAGCACACGGACATCACCGAGACATCTATTTGACATCTGCATTTACATCTGCAAGATGTATTTTTTACAGTTTGCTCATCTGCAATACGTCTACAGGACGCTTCATATCAGATGTCAAATTGACATTTTTTAGATGTCTTTTAAGATGTTTGTGATTTAGAATGTACATAAAACTGACATCTTGCAGACGTCTGTCAGATGTTTGTACACAGCGGATGCTTTCCAGATCAAGCGAGCACACGTACATCACAGAGACATCTATTTGACGTCTACATTTACATCTGCAAGACTTTTTTTTTTTTTTTTTATAGAGTGTTTGTTTATCTGCAATACGTCTACAGGACACTTCTTATCAGATGTCAAATAGACATTTATTAGATGTCTTTAAGATGTTTAGGATTTAGAATGTATGTAAAACTGACATCTTGCAGACGTCTGTCAGATGTTTGTACACAGCAGATGCAATACGTCTATAGGACGTTTCCTATCAGATGTCAAATAGACGTCTATTAGATATCTTTAAGATGTTTAGGATTATGTAAAACTGACATCTTGCAGACGTACGTGTACTATCTGGGATGAGATTAAAATGTAAAAGTAAAATGTCACAATTTGTCGTATTGTTCAGTGCCGTTTAACAGCTCTGTGTTTCATATCCCACAGGTGACAAAATTAGACGTCTGGCTCATTGTGACACTGAAGATCTCACTAACCCTTTGTCAAATGGACGTGGCGAGTCTGAAGACTCAACCCTGCGACATACATAACAATGTAACCACAATGAGGGTTGTTGTCAACTGCCGTGAACGTGGACTTAAAAAGATGCCACCGCTCCTAACAAACACAACCGACCTTGATCTATCCGAGAACAGAATCAAGAACATAACAGCAAGAGATTTCCAAGACTTGGCAAATCTGACCAATCTAAATCTGAACTGGTTGAATAAAAATCAGGATGTTCTTGTTGGTGCCGGGGTGTTTTCAAATATGACCAAGCTACGTACACTGGAGCTCAACGGGATCGGTCTAAAGGACGTGCCAAAAGATATTCCAAAGAATCTGCAAGTACTAAAGCTGACTGAGAACAAGATCACCCGGTTAAACTTAACATCCTTCAGGCATTTGCAAAATCTGTCACTCATTTTCCTTTCAAGAAACTGTTACTACTGGAATCCTTGCTCGAGGTATTATCATATAGAAGATGGAAGTTTTTCTGTCCTGACCCAGTTGAAACATCTCACTTTGTCTTACAACAACTTAACTCAAGTCCCTAAAGGACTACCTGGGTCATTGATAACACTTGAGCTTGCTTCAAACAGCATATCGTACGTCGGAGAGCATGATTTCCGAGGACTTGACAATCTGACGAGTCTAAAAATCCAAGGGAACTGTCCACGATGTCATAATGCTCCATATCCATGCGTTCCGTGTAAAAACGTGTCCATTGAAATTCATCCACGAGCCTTCGGTGGCCTCACAAAGCTGCGGCTTCTGCACCTCGCTGGGAATTCGATTGAGAAAATCGATCCTACTTGGTTCGCAAACATCTCAAAGCTCGAGGAACTCTACCTGTCGTTTAATTTTTTGTTCAGTGCTGTTCAAGATGATGTTTTCTTGAATAATCTGCCACTGCTGACAAAACTAGATCTCTCGTTTAACTACGCCTTCAAGACTTACCCCGACACGATTACGCTATCGCCCAGCTTTGCGAACTTAACCTCGCTGAGGACGCTGCATCTTCGAGGTTTGGTTTTTCGAGAAATCCGTATAAACACCTTTAGCTCTCTGTTTGGTTTACAAAATCTATCAGTGTTTGATATGGGAATAAACTTCATTGTCCGCGCACAAGCGGACATATTTGAAAAATTTCAACATGTGAAACTCATCTATCTTTCGGAAAACAGACTTTACCCGGTGACCGTAAACGGGGAGTTGGGTAAAGCCACAGGCATTGGTTTAAAATCTTCATCCATGATGCCCTCAATGTCAGAACCTTATCCTAAAGGGAATTCCTTTGATATTCCAAAAGAACTTGTGAAACCAGAGTGCTACGCCGCCGGTCGCGTGTTGGATCTAAGCCGAAATAACCTGTTCTTAATTTCCCCTGAACAGTTTGAGTTTTACGGGAACGTATCTTGCCTCAACCTCTCCGGAAATGGATTCGCCACAGCTCCCAATGGATCTGAATTCACATCTCTCCCAGACCTCAAATATCTAGACTTGTCCTTCAACAAAATTGACCTGGCATACGATTACGCCTTCCGAGAGTTGCAGAGTCTTGAGGTGCTAGATCTTAGTTACAACCCCCATTACTTCACTGTGCAAGGTGTGACCCACAATTTGAACTTTCTCAAATATTTGCCCTCTTTGAAAGTGTTAAATATGAGCTACAATAGCATCTATACGTTAACCACCAAAACCATGTCAAGCACTTCTCTTCAAGAGCTGCAATTCCAGTTCAACAGTCTCGGCAAGATGTGGAGAGTGAGAGACAAAACCTACGACAGGCTGTTTGAAGATTTGACCAATCTGACCTATCTTGACATATCCTATAACTTCATTGGGAAGATCCCCCTTCGAATTTACCAACATCTTCCCAGAAGCATTCAAAGGTGGCGATTAAGCCACAATCGCCTGACAAATGTTAACTGGGAAATGTTGAGACAGTTCCCTCATCTCCGAGAGCTCATTTTAAGTGACAACAACATCTTTAAAATATCTAGTAACTTGTCAAGTGATGTTCCTACTTTAGAGTTCCTTGATTTGCGGCGAAACAAAATATCAGAGCTCTCCAGTGGATTTCTCCTGGGAGCGGTAAACCTAGAGAGGCTTGATCTCAGTCACAACAGCCTCA
Source organism: Labeo calbasu (assembly GCA_019740295.1). NCBI lineage: Eukaryota > Metazoa > Chordata > Actinopteri > Cypriniformes > Cyprinidae > Labeo > Labeo calbasu. The sequence continues at coordinate 35,284 of JAHKKF010529873.1, read as the reverse complement.
TAACCATCAACCAGTCCACGTTTCCATCTGAACCCGAAATTTACCTAAAGACACTGTCGCTTAACAGCAACCCTTTCCACTGCACATGCAACCTGCTCGAATTTGTTCTGTGGATTCGCAAGACTAACGTGAAGATCCCCAGATTGGTGACTGCGGTGACGTGCGCCATGCCGAAAGAGAGGAAAGGCGAAGCAGTGGTCAATTTTGACATTAAAGAATGCATCGATGACCAGTTGGCTTTTCTGGCATACTTCTTCTCCACTTTTTGCATTATATGCACCACTTTTGTGGCCGTCACAATGCACCTTTTCTACTGGGACGTTTCATACTTGTTCTACTATTTGAAAGCCAGATTCACTGGATATCAGCACCTGAGCTCTGACAGCTGCATCTACGATGCCTTCATCACCTACGACACCAAGGACGAGCAGGTGAAGTAATTTTATTTGTATTGTGCTTTACACAATACAAATTTCAGATTCACAGTAGTAAACAGGAAAGCAACAGTAATGTTGCAAACTTCATCAAATACACTCTTAAAAATAAAGGTGCTTCAAAAGGTTCTTCAAGCGATGCCATAGAAGAACCATTTTTGGTTCCACAAAGAACCATTCAGTCAAAGGTTCTTTAAAGAACCATTTCTTGCTTACCTTCTTATAATCTAAAGAACCTTATTTGCCACAAAGAACCTTTTGTAAGACAGAAAGGTTCTTCAGATATTAAAGGACAAAAAGGAATCGTGAAGCACCTTTATTTTTAAGAGTGTATGAGCCAAAGTCAAAGTTTGCTGTAAACCCTGCTAAAATGGAACATTCTCAGAATGTTCAAATTCTTCCAGTAATGTTATCAGAATGTTCATTTAAAGTTGTCTGTTCTTTAAAAATGTTTTCAAAACGTTAACACAAAAATGTGATGTATTGTTCATGGAACGATTTTTCGTTCCAAACGTTTCATTTGGACTTTTGTCTAACATTTTTTTAATGTTACTACTTGTTTCAGAACATTTAAATGTAACGTTCCCATAATGTTTGCAAAAAGATCAAATAAAATGTCCTCTTAACGTTTGTATAACGAAGAAACAATATTTTTTTTAAAATAGGGTTGCAACAATAAATCGATTCTGATGTTTTTAATGCGACAGATTCGCGTTATGATTGGTCAGATCGCCTGTCAATCAAACTTCCAGGGAGGCAATTAAATGCACATAAATTTAAAACTGCAGCGCTGCACAAAAATAGTGGATTGTGTGATTTTGTTTTGGATTTATTATTATTTGTTGCCAAATTTATGTGTCTAAAATGAGAATGACGTCATATCACAAACAAAATTTTGCATGCATTCGGCTTGAGTCAGTTTAGCGTTGATTCAGTTCTGTTCAATATGTGTTGATGTTGCAGGTGTCCGACTGGGTGCTCAATCACCTGCGGGTACAGCTGGAGGAGCAAGGCGAGCGATTCCTGCCCATTTGTCTGGAGGAACGAGACTGGGTTCCCGGTTCTCCCGTTGTGGACAGTCTGACGCAGAGCATCCAGCACAGCCGCAAAACCGTCTTCGTCCTGACCGAGCGCTACGTGAACAGCGGCTCCTTTAAGCTGGCCATCTTCCTGGCGCACCAGAGGCTTCTTGAGGATAACGAGGACGTGATCGTGCTGCTGCTCCTGGAGCCCGTGCTGCAGCACTCGCATTTCCTGCGGCTGCGCAGGCGGCTGTGCGGGCGCAGCATTCTCGAGTGGCCGCATTCGCAGTCCTCCGAAGCCTGGTTCTGGCAATCGCTGCGGAACGCCATACGGGTGGACAACCAGGCCATTTACAACGAACTTTACAGCAGATATTTTACCATTAAGTAGGAGAAACGATGCATAAACCTGGTTTGAGCTCCAGAAACTAAATATGTTTGTTTTTTCCATTTCTTTTTCTTCTGGTTAAAAAATAGAAACAACCCTGTGGCAATTTGTGTATTGCATAGATTCAGATAATGTATAAAGCAGTTTTGTATAAAGTTAAAACAAAGTATAAAAGAATAGAAATAAGAATAAAATAAACATGTTTGGGCTATTTTATGCACTTTTAATCTAAAATAATAATTATTTATTTTTATACTGCCTTTCTAAAACCCATGGTTTCTTAAGTTACGAAAAATAGCCTACATGTGAATAAATTAAAATGAACAAATAGCAAACATCCATAACAAAGTACAATTCACAGACCTGGAGCTAAAGAGTAATATTAAAGGAGAAGTCCACTTCCAGAACAACAATTTACAAATAATTTACTCACCCCCTTGTCATCCAAGATGTTCATGTCTTTCTGTCTTCAGT
>JAHKKF010529873.1:7608-32916 GCA_019740295.1 Labeo calbasu | reverse complement strand
GAACAACAATTTACAAATAATTTACTCACCCCCTTGTCATCCAAGATGTTCATGTCTTTCTGTCTTCAGTCGTAAAGAAATTATGGGTTTTGAGGAAAACATTTCAGCATTTTTTTCCATATAATTGATGATGATTTTGATCTTCCAAAATGTAGTTTAAATGCAGCTTCAAAGGCTCTAAACAATCCCAGCTAAGGAAAAAGGGTCTTATCGAGCGAAACAATGTCATTTTTTTCGAAAAATAAAATTTGTATACTTTTTAAGCTCAAAAGCTGGTGTAGCACAGGCTCTGGGATGCACATTCTTGAACAATTCATTCATTTTGAACGAATTTTTAATATGACCCGGGAAGAACAAGTCATCTCGGGAAGTGATTCGTTCAGTCGCACATGCGCAACATCCTATTAGGTTCTGTACTGGAATTACTTCACCTGTTTCGAGTCTTTGGGTTTTTCAAGTCGTTTGTTCATCTTATGGCGCTGTCACATGATGAACGAATGACTCGAACTCAAACTCACGAGATGAACTAAATCAATTATTTTTCTAGCTCACACTGCATTGGTTGAGATTATGGGGCTGTCACGTGATGAACGAACGACTCAAACCCGAAAACTTGTCAGATAAGAGGTGAGGTGAGCTAATCATCGACTAAAGACCCAGGTAAACGATGAATGAACTTTTCTGTTTCTTATAGCATTACAGTTTTGTCTTGTTTGTAGAGTAATGAACGTTTGTGTAAGCAGTAGATGTGTTCGGGAAGCAGAGTATGTGAGCAGAGTGGAGCGACAACAATTTCCCCTCCACGCTCCATGCATTTTATAACCGCTCCGCTCCGGGTTCGCTGTTTCCTCGCTCACTGATACCAGAAACACCGCTCCGCCTTCGATCCGCGTCTAAACTATATTAGTATGTTTGAAATACCACAGTTCTGTTCATAACGTATATTAAAAGACGAAAGTCACAGAAATAAAACGAAAGTATAGTTTTAAAGTGGCTTATTGGAACACTAGTGCGCAAACTTTTTTCCTCATGCCAAGCTAACCTGGTTGTCAGTCAGCATTAAAAGGCATAATTGCTGCTTTTTGCAGTGCAAATGTTTGTGATTAAAAAAAAAATAATAATAACAATATGTTTTATCAGTTATTTTATGTACAGATCGCTGCATTTCTTATAGATTTCTTTTCATTTTAAATCGGATATACAGATGAAGTTGAAAGCTGTAATTTTCTGCTCATGTCCACTGCCGTCATCCTAGTTTTCACAGTCTTTCTGATTTGAGTGATCCATCTCCATCAAGCTAGCTAAACAGGCTACGTTTAACATGTGAATTCTTGCTATATATGCAGTTATATTATGGGTAGTTGTCATGAATTGTACTCGTGATGGAGCGGTAGTGGAGCGAGTAAAAACCACATCGCTCCGACTTTTAAAATTTCCGCTCCTCACTCCATTAAAAATCACACCACTCCGCTCACATACTCTGTCGGGAAGTAACACGTAACATTTTAATTATATTTTGCTAAATTGAACGAAATGACTTGAAAACAGATTCGTTCATTTTGCTGAACGAGACTCAAAGGTCCGAGTCGGTAAAATGATCCGAACTTCCCATCACTACTACGAATCATGTCTAGGTTCATTGTCTGTGTACTCCGGCTCAAAAAGGTAGAGAATGGTGAAAAACTCCATCTTATTTTCTCCTACAACTTCAGAATCGTCCGACATCGTTGTAGCTTTTTGTTTGTAAACAGTGTTTGACTTACTTGCACTTTCTTGGTCTTGGCGCGTTCGCTTTGTAAACACTGGGTCTGTAGTTCCACCTATGTTCCGTGTGACCTTTCAACATGATTCAATAGTACTTCCTGAACTCGCATCCCAGAGCCTGTGCTACACGAGCTTTTGTGCTTAAAAAGTATACAATTTTTTTTATTTTATTTTAAAAAATGACCGATCGTTTCGCTAGATAAGACCCTTTTTCCTCGGCTGGTATCGTTTAGAGCCTTTGAAGCTGCATTTAAACTACATTTTGGAAGTCCAAAATCGGGGCACCAATGAAGTCCATTATATGGAGAAAAATCCTGAAATGCTTTCCTCAAAAATCATAATTTTTTCACGACTGAAGACAGAAAGACATGAACATCTTGGATGACAAGGGGGTGAGTAAATTATTTGTGAATTATTGTTCTAGAAGTGGACTTCTCCTTTAAGAGAAAGAAATGTTTTAAGAGGTTTTTGAAAGAAAATCTCACTTGTAAAATTGTAATTAATTCCGTTGAAACAAAATTATTTAAAATTCAGTCCAAACGTTTTCTTCAAACACAGAAGAGATGCAAGTGAACATTTAACAAGGAGCATCTGTTTTCATAATTTTCATCACAAAATTATGAAAAAAAGCAGCAAATGTTCTTGTTAGTCTTGTTAGGGTTTTTTTTTTTTTTTTTTTGTAAAATTGATCTATGTATGTATTTTGAAACTTCAAATGAAAAGGAGCTGGACTCGCCTGATCAATCCTTCACTTGGTCACTAATGTTTTAATTAGTTGTATTTTTACTTGTTTTTTTTTTTCTATTATTTTAATACAGAAACTCACTTGTAAAATCCTGTAAATTCAAACCATTAAAACAAAATTCCACTACAAACTTCATTATTTCTCTCTGCACAAACAAGCAAGGTTTTTTTGATTATTTAATTTTATTTTTTATTATTACTGATCGATTTGAAATTTCAAGAAAAAGGTCTGTACTATAATGACTGCAAGATTAATCCTTCGCTTTCTCACTAATATTTTGATTAGTTTATTGTTTGTTGTATCTTTTTACCTTTATTTTAAAGTCAGTGTTTTAATCAGATTGTTGTAGCCTATTTTACACTTGTTTTTATTTTTAGACATAATAACTCTTATAGCTGTAATTCCAAACTATTAAAACTAAATTATTTATAAAATTGCAATTCAAACCTCATTGTTTCTCTCTGCAAACACGCACGCAAGAAAGCGATGCGAAGAAACGTTTAACAAGGTTCATCTGTTTCCTATTTTTTTTTATCACGAAGCGAATTCTGCAAGGAACTGCTCGAATGTCTCTAAATAGTTTGCTAGCGGCCAACAGGAACTGATCACACATACTTCCTGTTAGTATCTAGATCAGCTTTCCCCCCATGCCAGTGAAAATAGTTTCTTTTATACATATCTAGTGCATGAGCCTACTTAACACACAAAATATTATACCTTATTCATTTATTCAGAGACTTAATAGCGTTTAGCATTGTTAGCATTAGCCTGACAAAAAAAGTAGAAGTTTTGCAGTGTATTTTCACAAAATAATCTATTTACTGCTTAGTTTTTGCTGTGTCTGGTCTTGTTTACTTAATTTAACTCGGTGAATATCCAATAAATAAATAAGTAAATAAAAAAGCTGAGCTTTTAAGCATTTTAAGAATCAAAACGAAACGTTTTCCCTATGTCCGAAAAATGTATTATATAAGTATGCCATAAATGTTTATACTTGAATTGTGTTTAGTAGGAAAATAACGTTTTCTGTGATTTTTGCGCTCAAAAATAACTCTAATAATTATTAATCTATTAAATGATTTTATTTACATTTCTATTTATGTCCACCAGATGTCACCGTCGCCTTTAAGAGCAGCGTTGCTCTCAGAGGGCGTTCACTTCAGTACCTTGTGCGTTTTCTCACTGCTAAATTTTTAAATACGTGCATGTTTCTAATGTTTCTTAATATAAAACCTTTATTCTTATTACCTTAGTTGGTGGGTTTATAATATATTTATCATGACTCCTTGAAGTAACGTTGCATCTAACGGTCCCGGTGACGTCAGTCACGTGATTTGCATATCTCTGCTTATAAATCCAGTGATTCTGCGCTTTTCCTCACACTGCTGCATCCGCTGGAGAATAAACCACTTCAACTACCACAAACTCTGGTAAGCACGAGAATCGCACCTTTTTGCTTTTAAAATGCACGAATGTATCGTTTTCTATCTTTTAGATTATAATGTAAGGGCGGTTGCATTTTTTTAGAAACAATGATTGCGTTCTCATACATTTATTGGCGAAATGTATCCGTTATAAATGCATCCGTTTTGCAATCACGACCAGGAAATGTAACACATTTAAAATGTGTTATATAAAAAAAAATGTGATTCTTAGAAATAGATCTATCAGAGACGATAGATGAGGCTTTTGTGTAGTTTCTTTGTTCAGGAATGATGAGCTTGATCAGTTTTTGTTCTATGCGCCAAAATGGGAAATACTGCATAAATGCGAGTTGGAAATAGGCTCGGATCGTTGCAAAAGCTACTAGAATTTTTTTACAGATAGAAATGTTGATATTAAGTGAAATATGAGCCAATGAGCAGGAAAGGGCGGTGGTTACATACCACATACTCAAGACTGTGATGCAACACCAGTGTTTCCTTTTAACACAGTTTTTACATTATAGCATTAAAGCAAGCTTTCAGCTTTTGTTCTTTTTGTTGCATTTATTTATTTTTTCCTAAAATGCACATTTAAGTGCATTTTGATAAGTTAGAATACAAAACATTACAGATTAGGGAAACAAAGGATTCTTGGTTGTGCACTAATATGAATATTAATATTGAATGTGTGTGTGTTAGTCATAAGGCCTTGTGTCTGCATGCATGCGTCTCTTTGTGCGTATGTCATCATTAACAGCAAGCCATTTCCTGTCATTTCATTCCAGACCCACTGCAAACATGTCTGACAAGCCAAATCTCGAGGAGGTGACCAGCTTTGACAAAAGCAAGCTGAAGAAGACAGAAACTCAGGAGAAAAATCCTTTGCCGTCTAAAGAAAGTACGGTTGCTCACACCTTTTTTTGAGGCACGAACATAAAACGGCGAAAGCCGAGGCTTACAAATAACGCTCTGCTCTTGTCTTTCAGCCATCGAACAGGAGAAACAGGCGGGTTCGTCATGAAACCTTCTCAGCACACTTCTATGCACTGTACATTCCACATTGCCTTCTTTTTCACGTCTTTTCGCTGTTTAACTTTTAACGGAAAAATATGACCTAAGTCGCATTGTGATTGGACAACCAAAAAAAATGCAGACGTCCGTACAAGCCCTATGTTTCTGTGCCCACGTACTCCTCTTTTTGTAAACCGCACCACTGATATTCTCATGAAGTTTGTTGATATGGATGATGAGGAGAAGGAGAAGAAGAAGAGGGAGGAGGAGGCGGAGCCTGGAGTGAAGCTTCATCAGTTTCACTGCTTTGAGAAGTGGCGAGGGGGCGGGGCGAAGAGTTTGAGTGACACGTAACAGAGACTCGCTCTTGTAACATCTCTTGTGACCTTGGTTGACTTGCTCAAATGCTTTAAAGTCATGCAGTGTTTTTTCGTATGTTGACGTCTTGGAATGCACAATTTTTTGTTTTGTAATGCAAATAAAGATCTGTAATATTCAGATGGACATCTTTTTAAATGTTTGTTCTGTGCTTTTCGCTTTTAGCCGTCTCGGCTTGTAGCTTTCGGGAATTCGACTAATTTGTAAATAAGGATTTTTCAAAATAGCGAAATAAATAGAAATTAAATTTGCAATGCAATGCAATTTAAAACATGCAATTAAAAAACTAACATTGGCCTGTTATGCATTTTAGATCTGAGCTTAACTAGAAAAATGTACATTTAATTAAGAATATTTTACTTTTTTATCAACTATTGTGTTTTCCAGGCCTGGAAATGACAAATGTACTATTTTCAGGTTTTATATCTATCACAAAAGTGCAGAATTTTTAACTTTGGATAGCAAAACAAATTCAATAATGCAGACCTAAATGTAAAATTAATTTAACACCATTAATATACCTTAAAAAAAATTCTCGCCAATTATATATTTTAGAGCTGAGCATAACCAGAAAAATGTACATTAACTTAGAATACTTGCCTTTTATGTTAGTTATTGTGCTTTCTAGATATGGAAATTATAAGTGTATAACTTTCAGGTTTTCCGTTACCATGGAAAGAATATCTACAAGAAAAATACACCACTTTTATCCTTCAGATAACAAAACAAACTAACTTATTCAGACCTACGTGTAAAATTAATTTTAGTCTACTCGTATGCCTTAAAAAAAGAACAAATTTTAGCCAAACTGTAGAGCTGAGCATGACCAGAAAAAAATATGCATTAACTCAGAATATCTGAATTTTATTACTAATTATTGTCAGATTTTCAAGCCTGGAAATTATAGATGTACATTTTTTGCAGATTCAACTTTAGATAGCCAGCCGAACTGAGATATTTAGACCAACTTCCAATAATTAACATTCTCAAACTTTTCACGCAGCTCAGTCTTAGCATTGTTCTAATCTGATCCTTGTAGGATCTCTTGTGTGTTAAGTGAATGCTGGCCACTATTGACCCACATTGGCATGTTGTGACTTCATCTGACCCATAAAAGAGCCCTGGAGCGAGTCATTTCAGCGCATGCCATGAGTCGGTCAATAGTCGTCAAGGACAGGCGCAATATCTGCTGTACTCTGGAACTGCTGATAATGGCCGGATCAGTACGCTTCCCTGAACGCAAATGCTTTAATTGCGTTTGGAGTGGTTTTCTGAAGATCACCGCACATGATAAAAGACTGAGCGCAAAAGCACTTTAACCTCTGTACAATGTGAACTATAACCTCTGATATTTACGTGCATTTAAGTATCTAACTTGCACAACTCGTTATCTGCCAACCTGAACTTAATTCGGTTGAACTTTTGTGATTTAAATAATTAACATTAATTCTGATTTATAGTTAAGTCACTGATGGAATTAATTTCACAAAACTGTCAAGAACAGGAACAAGAAAGCTAGGGTATTTTAGGCATTGTTTTAGGTTTTTAGGTAATTCCTAGGGTGTTATGCAGTTGCTTGGGAATTCTACAGTAGGTGTTGCTAGAGTGTTTAGGCGTTGTTACGGTTTTCCAATTGGTTGCTATGGTTTTCTTGGTGGTTGCTAGGGTGTTGCTATGCGGCTGCTTGGGAATTCTATAGTAGGTGGTTGCTCGGGTGTTTAAGGCATTGTTGCAGTTTTACAATTGGTTGCAAGGGTATTGCTTGGGAATTCTACAGTAGGTGGTTGCTAGGGTATATTAGGTTATAGATTTCCAGGTGGTTGCTAGGGTGTTGTGTGGGAACTCTACAGTAGGTGGTTGCTAGGGTGTTTTAGACATAGTTACGGTTTTCTAGGCCTTTTCTAGGGTGTTGCTATGTAATTGCTTGGGACTTCTACAGTAGGTGGTTGCTAGGATGTTTTAGGCATCGTTACAGTTTTCCAATTGGTTGCTAGGGTGTTGCTATGCAGTTGCTTTGGAATTCTATAGTAGGTGGTTGCTAGGGTATTTTAAGTATTGTTACAGTTTTCCAATTGGTTGCTAGGGTGTTGCTTGGGAATTCTTCACTAGGTGGTTGCTAGGGTATTTTAAGCATTGTTACAGGTTTCCAATTGGTTGTTAGGGTGTTGCCTGGGTGTTTGCTAAGGTATTTTAAGCATTGTTACAGTTTTCCAATTGGTTGCTAGGGTGTTGCTTGGGAATTCTACAGTAGGTGGTTGCGAAGGTATTTTAGGCATTGTTACAGTTTTTTAATTGGTTGCTAGGGTGTTGCTTGGGACTTCTAAAGTAGGTGGTTGCTAGGGTATTTTAACCATTGTTACAGTTTTCCAGTTGGTTGCTAGGGTGTTGCTTGGGTGGTTGCTAAGGTATTTTAGGCATTGTTACAGTTTTTTTTAATTGGTTGCTAGGGTGTTCTCTGCAGTTGCTAGAGTGTTGCTTGAGAATTCTACAGTAGGTGTTGCTAGAGTGTTTAGGACTTGTTACGGTTTTCCAATTGGTTGCTATGGTTTTCTTGGTGGTTGCTAGGGTATATTAGGTTATAGATTTCGAGGTGGTTGCTAGGGTGTTGTGTGTAGGTCTACAGTAGGTGGTTGCTAGGGTGTTTTAAGCATTGTTACGGTTTTCTAGGCCTTTTCTAGGCTGTTGTTATGATAGTTGCTTGGGAATTCAACAGTAGGTGGTTGCTTGGATGTTTCAGGCCTTATTACAGTCTTTCAGGCAGTTGCTAGGGTGTTGCTATTTGTTTGCCGGGGTATTCTATAGTAGGTGGTTGCTAAGGTTTTCTTAGCCATTGCTACAGTTTTTAGGTGGTTGCTAGGGTGTTCTGAGTGGCTCATTCTTCAACATCCATTACTTTTTTTCCATTACAGATTTTTCTGGAGTTTTTTTTTTTTTTTTTTTTTTTTTAAGTGCATTGTTTCTAGGATATTTGTTGATGTTGCTAGAGGTTTCTCAGTGGTTGCTAGGGTGTTGCTATGCAGACGTTGCAGTATTCCATAGTAGGCGGTGGCTAGAATATTACTATGTGGTTGCTGAGGTGTATCTAGATGGTTTCTAGGTGTTTGGAGGTGTTGCTAAGGCTTTCTAGGTTGTTGCTAGGTGTTCTGGGTGATTATAGGGCAGTTTCTTTGGTATTCTACAGTAGGTGGTTGCTAGGGTGTTGCTAGGTGTTGCTAGGTGTTGCTAGGTGTTGCTACAGTTTTCTAGGTGGTTGCTGAGTTCAAATTCAATAGTTTCTAGGATGTTTGTAGGCGCTGATATGGTGTAAATAAATGTCATAATGCAAACAAATTCTAACAGTCCTCAAAATAGCTTTTTTCTTTTTGCAAGATGTAGTTTCATGTTTATTTTTCAGTTTTTTCATTCATCATTATTTAAATACTTTCAGTTTTTCTTTTGATTTGGATGGGAATTTTCAAACATTTTGAGAGACTTAGCCTTTTTAAGAATGCACAATTGTTTTTAAATCAGTTTACATTGCGTCAGTGTAGCAAACAGTTTACATTGTATCATTAAGCTTGTGGTTAAACTACAATTCAAATTGAGCATAAACTTGGAAGCAAACGGTAAATATTCCCGCAAGTCTGTTCAAGCAGCATTAGCTTGATTAAGCCCTCATTTAAAGTGGATAAACACTAATCTGGAGCTGTTAATGGTGTTTTAATCTGCCAGATCCAGAATTACCACATCTAATGTTCCCTCAGTTTGCCTTTGGACACTTTTACCTCTGTCAGAAAAACACAAAAGAGTCGAACGATATCTAGCTAAGGCCTACTGGGTTTGTTTCTACATTAGTATGGCATGATAAAAGTTATTATATGATACATCAATATCTTGTTGGACTTTTCTCATACTTCTAAATGTTTATGGTTTATTTTTAGCTTGTGTTTATGATAACAGACACTGATAATAACTCTTGTACTTGCCCTTTTTCCAACCGTTTACGATATCAACAAAAAGGGCCTTTATGTGCTTCATAATACATAAACAAATGCCTCTTCCTCTTTCATTTTTCTCCCTTTTTTCCTTATCTCCCTTTATAGGATTTTGCAGCTGAATTGCTATTGCTATTGATAACGTCTAGACGCTACCATGAAGTTGTTTAGCAATGTTTGCTTCTGTTTGTGCGAGTTCAACTTCCTGAACCAAGATCCACCAGTAGTAGACATTAAAATACAGGTTAGTTGATCACTGGTAATTCACTGAGCAAACATTAGACACACATGACTGGGAAAAACACACGGTCTGAAGCATTAAAAATGATGGTTATGCTATGTAGTGTACAATGTTTTAGGGTTTTTCTGTCAGCAGTTTCATTGTGATGAGGCTGTCAGACATCTGCAGCTTTCTGACAGCATTGAAGCTATTTTTAGGTGGCATATAGAAACCATGGAAGCCAGTTTCCACCACTGCATAAAAGGAAATTGTGAATAAAAAAGGTAATTGCGACTTTTTATCTCACAATTCCTCAGAATCGCAAGATAAAAACATGCAGTTGTAAAAAAAAATTGGACTTTACAGCTCACTAGAAAAAAAGCCAACATTATGAGAAAAAAATCAGAATTGTGAGATAAACTTACTGTTGTGAGAACAAAAGTATGTATTGTGCGATATAAGCTTGCAAATCCAAGAAAAAAGTAACACAATAGAAAAACAAAGTCAGAAATGCGAGATATAAAATCACAATTGTGAGAAAAATGAGTTGTTAGGGAAAAAAGTCAGAATTCCCAAATATAAACTTGTAATTGCGAGAAAAAAGTCAGAACTGTAAGTTTATATCTCACAATTCTAACTTTATAACTTGCCATTGCAAGTTCACACAAATTTGAGAGAAGTCAGAGTGACGAGATATAAACTCGCAATTATGACACACTTAGAATTGTGAGAAAACTGTCAGAATTGCGTATTATAAACTCGCAATTTTAGGATATGTCTCAATTCTGAATTTATTATGTGCAATGGCGAGATTAAATCTTATGTTTTATTCAGTGGTTGTCCTATGGACGTTCAAAGGAAACAGTGAGTAAGTGATATCGCATTTATACATTTAAAGAGGCTTTTGGTTAAGAAAGTCTTTTGCACTCACTGAGCGGTTTGTGAAACCAGTCTTAAAATAAAGGTGATAAAAGAGGGGAAATACATACACATTTGAACCACTGCAATGAAAAAATGATTGCATATAATACACAAAGAAGTGAAGAAATGCATGTGAATTCCATCTGTTCTGATCTGATAATGTAGGACATTGAGAGTGTTGTGTGATTGTGGGCACATAATGAGAGCATGTATTGTCTTCATGTATTTATGAGATTCTAAACACTGTTAAAATGACAGTGTGTCATTTCTGCCACTAGCAGCACCAAACAGAACTGCAAAAATACACCCCAGACCAGGCGTGGGCAAACTTGGTCCTGGAGGGCCGATATCCCTGCAGAGTTTAGCTCTAACCCTGATAAAACTAGGGTGCTACAATGTGGATGATGGAGTTTTCTACAGTAGGTAGCTGCTAGGGTGTTACGGTGTGTTGTATCTAGGTGGTTTCTAGAATGTTTGTTGGCATTAAGATTTTCTAGGTGGTTTCTAGGGTGTGGCTAGGGTTTTCTAGGTCATTTCTAGGATGTTTGTAGTCATTGCAAAGTTTTTCTTGGTGGTTTCCTGGGTGTTGCTATGCGGTTTCTGGGGTATTCTACAGTAGATTGATGCTAGGGCATTTATTGGCATTGCTATAGTTTTCTGACCGGTTGCAAGAGTCTGATCATGTGGTTGCTGGAGTATTCTAGGTGGTTACTAGGATGTTTCAAGGCATTGTTAGGTTTTTCTAGTTGTTTGCTGGGGTATTGTATAGTAGATGGTTGCTAAGTCGCTTATAGCCATTGCTACAATTTTCTAGGTGGTTGCTAGGGTGTTGCCATGAAGTTGCTAGAGTTTTCTAGGTAATTTCTAGGATTTTGTAGGCATTGCAATGTTTTTATTGATGGTTTGTAGTGTGTTGCTATGCGGTTGCTGGGTAGATGGTTGGTAGGGCGATTTAGGTGTTACAACAGTTTTCTGGGTGGTTGCTAGGGTGTTGCTGTAAAGTTGCTAGGGTTTTTTCAAGATTGTTTCCTGGTTGTTTGTAGACATCTCAAGGTTTTTCTTGGTGGTTTCTAGGGTGTTGCTAGGTGTTTGCTGGATAGATGGTTGTTAGGGCGTTTTAGGTGTTACTACAGTTGTCTGGGTGGTTGCTAGGGTGTTGCTATGCAGTTGCTAGAGTTTTCTAGGTCATTTCCAGGATTTTGTAAGCACTGCAAGGTTTTTCTTGGTGGTTTATAGGGTGTTGCTAAGCGGTTGCTAGATAGATGCTTGTTAGGGCATTATAGGTGTTACTAGAGATTTCTGGGTGGTTGCTAGGGTGTTACTATGAACTTGCTAAGATTTTTCAAGGTTATTTCTTGGATGTTTTTAAGCATTTGAAGGGGTTTCTGTGTGGTTTCTAAGGTGTTTGCTATGCGGTTGCTGGGTAAATGGCTGGGGCATTTTAGGTTCTGCTACAGTTTTCTGGGTGGTTGCTAGGGTGTTGGTATGAAGTTGCTAGGGTTTCCTAGGTAATTTTTTTAGGATTTTGTAGGCATTCCAAGGTTTTTCTATGCGTTTTTCTGGGGTGTTGCTATGCGGTTGCTAGGTAGATGCTTGTTAGGGCATTTTAGGTGTTAGAGTTTTCTGGGTGGTTACTATGTAGTTGCTAGAGTTTTTAAGGTTATTTCTTGGATGTTTTTAGGCATTTCAAGGTTTTTCTATGTGGTTCCTAAGGTGTTTGCTATGTGGTTGCTAGAGCATTTTAGGTGTAACCACAGTTTTCTGGGTGATTGCTAGGTTGTTGCTATGAAGTTGTGTGTTTTCAAGGTTGTTTATAGGCATTCTAAGGTTTTTCTAGGTGGTCTCTAGGGTGTTGCTATGCGATTACTGGGTAGATGGATGTTCAGGCATTTTAGGTGTCACTACTTGGGGTGTTGCTATTAAGTTGCTAGGGTTTTTTGTTAGGATTTTATAGGCATTTTTCTAGGGTGTTGCTATGCTAGGGTGTTGCTGTTGTGAGTTTTCTAGGTCATTTCTAGGATTTTGTAGGCAGTTTCTAGCATGTTGCTACGCAGTTGATGAGTAAATGGTTGTTAGAGTGTTTTAGGTGTTACTACAGTTTTCTTGGTGGTTGCTAGGGTGTTATTATGTGGTTTTTCTGACATTCTAGGTGTTTTCTATGATATTTGTAGGCATTTCTAGGGTTGTCAAGGTGGTTGCTAAGGTGTTCTTACTTCTTTAATATTAATAATTATTATTATTATTATTATATTTATTTATTTTTAAGCGATATCATCATTAACCGATGGTCAGCCACCATTATTTCTGTAGCTTTGTTCATGTACACACACAGGGCATGTTTAAATATTGCTGTGTTTTCACACTGCTGGTAACAATAGCCGCACCTGAGAGGAAACGGTTATAATAGACAATCTCTGACCTCCTGTAGTTCACTGCTGTTCTCATGTGTTTATTCTCTACTGGTAGTATGCTGCAGATTTAAAGTACGTCAGTTCAGCTTTTAATTAAAATCCAATGCTTTTATTTAAATCTGATTACCAAAATCAAGACGTACAGATATTTACTTATGCATTTATTTGTCAGTAAGTCTGTAAATATCATCCAAGTTCTAGTTATAAATGACGAGGTTCCCCTCAGAGATTTGAAGCTGGTTCAGATATGAACGTCTTTGCTTGGCAAAGAATGAATCTGTTCTTTCACACCAGCAGACGCTCCATAGAAATAGAGCTAACTGAAAGAAATGTGTGTTGGAGTTTGAGTGCGTTTGTATATGCCAAAAGCACACAACAGCTACTGTTATTGTTCCTTACAAACTCTCAGACCGTATTCAGTAAATTACATGTACTCGCCCTGACAGAGAGGGGATGCTTTATAAAGTAATTCCATTCTAAGGGATCTGTTCCAAAACCTAGTGAGCTGTCTACCTAGACAACATTTCAGGCATCATAAGTGTATTCCCAACATGTTCCAAAAAAATCACTAGTAACTTGTATGATATTCTCCATCAGTTAGAATGCTACCTGTGAAGGTTGCTCCCTATGTAGGCAGTAGTCAGCTCACTAGTTTTTATTAAGTGTGTGTGCCATTTTGAACAAATGTGTGAGCGAAGGAAAGCTAATGCCAGGCACGCTGAGCCGTGTGTGTCTTTGTGTATGTGTGTGTGTGTGTTCTGGCACCGTTGTCAGGCACACTGAGCAGTGATTGTGAGCGGTTTTGGCCCGTGACTGCTGAGCTGCCATCTGCCAGTGTTGTGACGGCTGCTGCTGTAAGAGCAGGCAGACGCACTCAGATAATACTGATATCTGTGTTGAGCTCATCGCTGACTAAAGGTACGCTCACATTAGCGACATTTCAGCGCAATTTCGCTGCCAAAAAAGGTCCATTGTCTATTGTTAAGAAGCACAACAGAAGTCATTTTCAAACCAAGCATCCTTCTGTTGTTTGGGTTGACAAATTTGTGTGAACATGAGTGAAATCTGCATGCTGAGATGTAGAAATTTGACTAAACATCTGTAAATGTAACTGCACGTTAAGTGACATGTTTCATGCAATATATTGATATGAATAAAATATGATGGAATACACTAAGGTTCAATAAATAGCTATATTTATTCATATTAATAATTATGATTTTTTTTTTTGTGCCTAGTAATATGAAATAGAAAATACATGATCAAAGTCTATCAGAAATTGTTACATCATATATTAATCATTTATATTTATAAATAATCACATACACAACCATTCAAAAGTTTATGGTTGGTTAGATTTTCTTCAGGAAGGCTGTATTTATTTGATCAAAAATACAGTAAAAATCACAAAATATTTCTACAATTGAAAACCACTGTTTTCTATGTGAAAATATTTTAATATGTAATTTATTTCTGTGATCAAAGCTGAATTTTCAGCATCATTACTCCAGCCTTCAGTGTCACATGATCCTTTAGAAATCATTCTAATATGCTGAAATAAAATGCACTATTTATTAATATTAATATTTATTTATTTTTTGCCTAGTAATATGAGCTAGAGTTCTTTCAGAACTTGTTACGTTATATTAATCATTTATATTTATAAATAATCTCATGCAAACCATTCAAAAGTTTATGGTTGGTAAGATTTTCTTCAGGAAGGCTGTATTCATTTGATCAAAAGTACAGTAAAAATCGCTAAATATTTCTACAATTTAAAACCACTGTTTTCTATGTGAATATCTGTTAAAATGTAATTTATTTCTGTGATCAAAGCTGAATTTTCAGTATCATTACTCCAGTCTTCAGTGTCACATGATCCTTCAGAAATCATTCTAATATGCTGAAATAAAATGCACTATTTGTTAATATTAATATTTATTTATTTATTTATTTTTGCCTAGTAATATGAGCTAGAAAATACATGATCAAAGTCTTTTAGAACTTGTTACATCATAATCATTTATATTTATAATAATCGCATATACAACCATTCAAACGTTTGTGGTTGGTAAGATTTTTTCCACAAAGGCTGCATTTATTTGATCTAAAATACTGTAAAAATTAATAAATATTATTACAGTTCAAAATAACAGTTTTGTATGTGAATATATATTCAAATATAATTTATTCTTGCGATCAAACCTGAATTTTCGGCATGATTACTCCAGTCTTCAGTGTCACATGATCCTTCAGAAATCATTCTAATATGCTGAAATGAAATACACTATTTATTAATATTTATTTATTTATTGCATAGTAATATGAGCTAGAATTTCAGAACTTGTTACATCATATTAATCATTTATATTTATAAATAATCTCATGCACAAACATTCAAAAGTTTGTGGTTGGTAAGTTTTTTTTTTTTTTTTTTTTTTTTTCCACAAAGGCTGCATTTATTTGATCAAAAATACTGTAAAAATTGCTAAATATTATTACAATTCAAAATAACTGTTTTGTATGTGCATATATAGTAAAATGTAATTTATTCCTGCAATCAAATCTGAATTTTTAGCATCATTACTCCAGTTTTCTGTCACATGATCCTTCAGAAATCATTCTAATATGCTGATTTTCTACTCAAGAAACATTTCCAGTTATTATCTTTTTTTAAAAACAGCTGTGCTGCCCAGTATTTTTGTAGAAACCGTGATACATTATATGTCTCATGATTGTTTGATGAATAGGAAGTTCAAAAGAACAGCATTTATTTTCTGTAATGTGTCTTTACTGTCACTTTTGATCAATTTAATGCATCTTTGCTGAATAAGTGTAGTCAAATTGCAGATAACATTTAGTCTGAAATACAGGAAGAACAGCATGTGCTCACGTAGAGATACAAACACTCAGGTTTCTATAATGAGGGCCAAGAAAGGAAGTTCCACAGGCTGCAGTCAGCCAGAATAACTACAGCTAACGTCAGACATCCAGAAATCTCATTACATGTCACATTTGGGTCCAAGAATAAAGCGAACAGATCCCAAATCAGAAAACTTTGGCCATGAACGAATATAGCATGTGTCCACTTTTATCTCAAGCGTATGAAACTTACTTTACACTTTAATGCACTGTTATGCAATGTTATGAACTTAAAATGTACTGCTTTTATATTGCTTTATGTATTGTTAGTTCAATGCCTTGTTTAAAAAAAAAAAAAAAATGTTGTTTCTTTTCCTGATTTTCTTAGGCTGTTTAAAATCAACAGTGACATTGTGATTCATCTGTGATTCATTGCTTTGGTTTAATGGATCAGAGCTCTTTATTGAAGAATTTTCTGAAATCCCTCTGGAGAAAGGGAATGTGAAGCAGGACTTCTGAAAAGTGGGCGTCACGGTTGCACTCTAACTCAACTAAAATGGACTTCAGCCATCTGAAATTAAAGTGTAAGTTTTTGCTTCTTGGCTATTTTTCTCATCTCTGAATTTGGTTCTCCATTGATAGTTTTGCATTTTTAGATAACTTTAAGCTGTGGTTGGTCTTTTTAAAATGTGGTGGTTTATTTACGTCATTATTTACATAAAATGTAATGGAACTGAGACACTGGGAATAGTGCAAACTGAGACAAACATCTAAATCAAAAGGAATTTTGTTCATTTTCCTTGTAATCAAATTCCTTGCTGAGAAGCCTACTTGGAAATATTAAATATTAATAAACACAAATTAATAATGAATATTCCAGAGACCCAATGGAGTCTTAAAAAAAACAGATTTACTTTTAAATGTCATTGTAAATTAATCATAACCTCTTCAAGTTGCTCTTACGGTGTCATTTCACACATGAAGCATTTGTAAACATGCATTTTTTTTTTTTGTGCATCAGTTTCTGATGCAAGAAAACTCTTGCATAGCTAAATTAAAAACATAAATGCACTCATATCTGCCAGCAAGCACACAATTCACATCTGGCTGTGAATTCTTCAGGGGGAAGATGTTTGTTTACACTGATGGCATGTTCCTTTTTCCAGGACCTATTCATGGGAAAGCTGATAATAATGTCCTGACCAAAAGAACTGATAGCATTAAACTCATCATGTGAAATATCTCTTGTCTCTCACAAGCTCTAAAAATAACCTAAAACATGTGGAAATATTTTTGCATTTCGCTCAAGCCAGTCAGTCAGCAGTCCTTACATGACCTAAAACTTACTAACATCTTGCTGTTTTGCAGCATTTGTCATTGCACACAAAAATCAACAAAGTGTCACAGCAGCAATAAGGGAAAAAAAAAGACTTATGGTGCAAATGTTATGATGTCGTCATCACTGCTGGTTACTTTGCGATTGCTAAACAGTCTAAAAAACTTTTCCTTTAAAGGAATACTTTACCCAAAAATAGCAAAAATGGCAATATCATTTGAAATATAGCTTTCTATCACTTGCTCACCAATGGATCGTCTACAGTGAATGGGTGCTTTCAGAATGAGAGTCCATGCAGTGCTTGATCTGTGCAATTTTTTCTCCTGATTCAGACCAGACCACTTTTCACTGGAAGAAGCATAATTATGAATTATGGACTCATATTTTAGTTAAAACATAGTTATGCTTTGTGTTTATCTGCTCTTTTTACATTGACTATCACTCTATATAGACTAGATACATATACAGTCAGATACAACAATAATTTCCCAAATATTTTCTACAATATGAACTGATAAATGTAACATTCATTTTAATGGTATGAGATCACTGGATGATTTCAACTGATTTTGAACTGTCAGCAACTGAACTGCAGTGCTCAAACTATTTCAAATATAGTGAATTAGGCCCCATCATAATGCACAATGTTTCCATCTAATATGTATTTTGAGCTGCAGCTGGTCATTTTAAGGGAGCGTTTCACTAGTTAGCAGTAAACCGTTTACCTCACCTGAATATCGCAGATTTGCGTTGGATGTTATCTTTGCAATGGAAATATTGATTCAGTGCCGTGTAAACATGGCTGAAGACGCGAAAAGCTGAGGAACAGACTAACCGATTCAACTGAGTGAGTCATTTAGGCTGAACTGTTCCGATTGATTCAAACTCGTGACTTCGATCATTCATTCGATTCACTTTCATTTTCGAATTTCGACATCGCTTCAGTATTTTAAACAGTACACATAGTCATGGTTGAATCTAAGCTTTTCGAAACTCCGACTCGGTTAAATCATTGCGTCGCAAAATGATTCACTGTTTCGAAGCGCTCCAATCGGATCGCGAATCATTTGATTCAGATCAAGACTTCAAAGCGGGTATCGCAAATCATTTGGTTTAGATCCGAACTTCGCAGCGGGTTTGTGAATCTTTTGATTTAGACCGGAACTTCGTCCATCGTGAATAATTTGATTTAGATCTGAACTTCGAAGTGAGCTCGCGAATCATTTCGCGAATTGAATGAATCGCGATCCGCGCTCCGAAGTTCCGATCTGAAATGATGGTTCGCGAATTATTTGATTCAGATCGGAACTTCGGTAGGTTTTCGCGAATCATTTGATTCAGATCGCGACTCATTTCGCGAATTGAATGATCCGCGATCTCTCGAGATGATTCATGAATCTTTTGAAATTAGTTTGGATCTTGCGGTTTTGTGAATCATTTGATTCAAATCAGAACTTGAAAGCGCTTATCCCGAGTCTTTTTCCTATTTTTTTTCTAATTCTAATCTTTTATTTTATTTAACAGGACAAAACCTCAAACAATTAAAGCAGTACAGTTATAAAAACAAAGAGCACACAAAGAAAGAAGGAATGTTTTTCCCCATCCTCTTAGAACACATAGGATGAATATAAAAAGCAGTTTTCGCTTGCAATGATTTAAAAAGTATGTGTAGTCATGATTGAATCTAAGCTTTTCGAAACTCTGAATCGGTTTATTCATTCCGTCGCAAAATGATTCACTGTTTCGAAGTGCTTCAATCGGATCGCGAATCATTTGATTCAGATCAAGACTTCAAAGCGGGTATGGCAAATCATTTGGTTTAGATCCGAACTTCGCAGGAGGTTTGTGAATCTTTTGATTCGCGGAACTTCGTCTATCGTGAATAGATTTTGATCGGAACTTCGAAGCGAGCTCGTGAGTCATTTCGCGAATTGAATGAATCGCGATCCATGCTCCGCAGTTCCGATCTGAAATGATGGTTCACAAATTATTTGATTCAGATGGGAACTTCGGTAGGGTTTCGCGAATCATTTCGCGAATTGAATGATTCGTGATCCGCGATCTCTCGAGATGGTTCGTGAATCTTTTGATTTAGTTTGGTTCTTTGGTGCGGGTTCATGAATCATTTCACTCAGATCGGAACTTGAACGCGCTTATCCCGAATCTTTTCCCTAATTTTTTCTAAATCTAATCTTTTGTTTTATTAAACAGGACAAAACCTCAAATAATTAAAGCAGTACAGTTATGAAAACAAAGAGAACAAAAAGAAAGAAAGAATGTTTTTTTACCCAACCTATTAGGACACATAGGATGAATATAGAAAGCAGTTTTCGCTTGCAATGACTTTAAACAGTACGTTTAGTCATGGCTGAATCTAAGGTTTTCGAAACTCCGAATCGGTTAAATAATTGTTGCAAAAAATGATTCACTGTTTCGAAGCGCTCCAATTGGATCGCGAATCATTTGATTCAGATCAAGACTTCAAAGCGGGTGTCGCAAATCGTTTGGTTTAGATCCGAAATTGGCAGCGGATTTATGAATCTTTTGATTCAGATCGGAACTTCGTCTGTCGTGAATAATTTAATTTAGATCGGAACTTCGAAGTGAGCTCGCGAATCATTTCGTGAATTGAATGAATGGCGATCCGTGCTCCGAAGTTCTGAAATGATTGTTTGCTAATTATTTGATTCAGATCAGAACTTCGGTGGGGGTTCGCGAATCATTTGATTCAGATCGAAACTTCGGAGCAGAAGGAGCAGGCTCGCGAGTCATTTCGCGAATTGAATGATTCGTGATCCGCAATCCGAAGTGCCGAAATGGATCGTGAATCTTTTGATTTAGTTTGGATCTTTGGTGCGGGTTCACGAATCATTTGATTCAGAAACTTGAGAGCGCTTATCCCGAATCTTTTTTTTAGTTTTTTCTAATTCTAATGTTTTATTTTATTAAACAGGACAAAACCTCAAATAACTGAAGCAGTACAGTTATGAAAACAAAACAAAGAGAACAAAATGAACGAAATAATGTTTTTTTTTTCACCCGATTAGGACACAGAGAAATGCAGTTTTCACTGCTTTAGGATTAATAGAACATTCCAGTATAGTTCCATGTACGTGTATAGATCATGTTAAATACAGAAAAGAGGTTAAGGGACAGATTTTTGTTTCTGCATGTGAAATGTAGCTAGCAGGAAACAAATTAATTTATGTTTTCCTGTATTTGATTAGTTCTAATCCAAAGAAAACATCTTTAAAACAGAAAGAAAAGTTGCTTATTAAATGAGATTGGATGAACATTAAAAAAACTGATCAAAATGTCTTTGTGTGGGTACAAAACAAGTGAATGCATCTTTCTCAGAAGAGTGGCAAAAACAGCAACTGATTTCAGTGACTCACTTATATTATAATTACGTCCATAAGCTTTTTGTGAAATTTGGATGAACTCATTAATCTGTTGTTTCACCTCTTCATATTTAAGAAAAGAACTTTTCATAACACTTATGATTTTCAAGGGTGTGGAATTTAGCAGAGACGCTATGACATGTCCCTACCAATATCCAGACACTATAAATTGTCTCTAGGAATAATTTTGACCAAACAATTAAACATCTGTTATCTGCCATTATGTCCCCACCAAAGCCAAAATCAAACGTACACCCTTGTCTTTTAGTATTAAAAAGGTCAAAGGTCAAAATATGCCTAGAAAGCCATTTCTTTGTTTGTATTGTTTTGTTTTTAACCTCATGACAGCTGAATGAATGACGCTAACATTCAAACCACAAAAGTACCTTGTTCTGAGGTACTGACCTAAATCTCGGGGCATTTCACAACAGCAGCCGGTCAAGCTGTTGCTTATGCAATAGACCTTTTTTTTTTTTTTTTTTTTTACTTTCCAGCCAAACAGTCGTGTCCCGTATTTACCAGATTAAAATACAATCATCATTCCACAGCAATGGCATTCCTGGGAAAATCATCACATCCTTTCGCCAATTTGCAGTTTTAAAGAGGCCTATCCGCACCGTAATACAACGAATGCTCAGTTAGTGTTATGGCATTATGAAGCTAAAACAATTAAGAAATCAAATGACTGTTTATTCTATTTATTAAAAGGAGATGTGGGTGTCATAAATGTACGCATCTTGAAATGAAAGCTTTGGCTTATTGTGTGCATGCTTTAAGCTTGCTGTGATATTTTCCAGACTGGTCACAGCGGATAAAAAGAACTTAATAAAACTGAATCGGATGAGCCACATTCAAAAGCTGATTTTCTGAAAGACAGAAAAAATATCGTCTAACCCTTGTGAAAATGTGCATTTTAGCATACTTTTAAATATAGTATTTGTATAATATCCTTTAAAAGAACATGCTTAAGTGCAAATTGAATGTAAAGTGTTTGGACACTTAGTTGCATGTTAAATATAGTATGTTCGTTTAAGTCTATATTAAATGCAAATTGTTTTGAGTGCTTTTTTGAAGCACTTAAGTAGGAATAAGCATATCTTTATTTGTAAATTCATAATTACTTATACATTGTCTTAAATATTATCTTCTAAATTGTCTTATAAGTATTATAAAATATTTCTATTGAAATGTGTGTCATGCATTTAAATCTATTTGTAATTGCACATTTGTAATGAAGTTGCAATTTAGTACATTTAAAAATATTAATTTTGCATGTAATGTCAAATAACATGCTCCAGTTAAAATTACAAAAGCATGTGCTTAAGTATGTTATTATTTTTGAAAGTATGACAAATTGCTATTAGATTGCAGAGTAAAAGTAAAGTAAAAGAGAGTAAAACTATTAGATTGACATTTTTTACAAAGTGTGTTTTAAGAAACGGTCATTAAAAGTGTCTTTAAATGCACTTAAGTGGTCTTTTATTTCATTAATATTATATTACCTGCACATTCACTGTGAGAAGAGACACACCTTGTGAAACTGGTAGCCCTATTATTGATCTACTTAGTTTTGGTTGTAAACAGAAAAGGGAGAGTTGAATGACGCCTGGATTGATTCTGAAATCAAAACCCATTCATAACACAAAATAGAGAGGGAAAGGATTTGGTTAATGACTGCTTTCAGAACAACACATTTACCAGAGCATTGTGAAGGGACTGCAGGCTGGTGTTCAGTAACACATCGTTTAATTCTCCTCTTTCACACTAAAAGCAGAACCTGCAGACTTCTGTCACATTGATTTTTGGGGATTTTAACAATGCGAAAAGGGTTAAATGGAACATGGAGTACTTCACTTGTTATTGGAAGCTTAAATCATTATCAAAATATTTAATAAATGAACACACGAGGGACGTGTAGAGTGTTGTGAATGATGAGCTGCTCGATTGTTGGCCGCCGGTTCTGTGTGGGTTTGACAAAGACTAATGGTGCTGCTTTTAAAGTCAACAAGAAAACAAAATCGAACATGTTTATGTTCATAATCCACATTCACAGATAACTTATCGATGCACATGAATCCAAATTAAATAAGAGTTTGTCTGCATAATCTTTCACGCTGATATCTGATTCTGAAGCAGCTTTCACTTTCAGCTGACGTCATGAATTCCTCTTATATTTCAGATCCTCCCGTCTAATTAAATGGCTCTGGTATTTCTGGTATGTAAAACTCACTGTTCATGATGCAATCAGTTCATGATTCCTGACTTTTCTTTCTTGCCGAATATGTCAGATGATGTATTTTAGTATCTTTGAGATAGTCTTTAAGGCTTTAGTAATTTAGTTGTGTGTTTTTGCTTTGTGGTTGTTTAGGTGTTCTGAATGGTTGCTGGAGTGTTGCCATGTGGTTGGCAGGAGGTTACAAGGGTGTTATGTGGTTGTTAGGGCATTCTGGGTGGTTGCTATGCAGTTGCTTTGATGTTCTGAATGGAAGTTGCTACAGTGTTGCCATGTAGGTTGCAAGGCAATTGTTACATGGTTGTTAGGGTATTTTGGGTGGCCGCTATGCAGTTTCTGAAGTATTCTCAGTGGTTGCCAGGGTGTTTTCCGAATGGTCGCGAAGGTTTTTCTATGCAGTTGCTTAGGTGTTGCCATGTGGTTGGATGATACAGTGTTATGCAGTTGTTAGGGTCTGGGTTGTTACTATGGTGTTACTATGCAGTTTCTGAAGTATCCTCAGTGGTTGCCAGGGTGTTCTGGATGGTTGCTGGGCAGTTGGTAGATTGTTGCCAAATGGTTGGATGTTGAAAGGGTGTTAATTTGTGGTTGTTAGGGTATTTTGGGTGGTTGCTAGGGTGTTGCTATGCAGTTTTTTTAAGTATTCTCAGTGGTTGCCAGGGTGTTTTGGATGATTGCTGGGCAGTTGTTGGATTGTTGTAAGATGATTGGATGTTGAAAGGGTGTTATTATGTGGTTGTTGGGGTATTTCGGGTGGTTGCTTAAGGTGTTGCTATGCAGTTTAGGAAGTATTCTCAGTGGTTGCTAGGGTATTATGGATGGTTGCTATGGCGTTCCTATGCAGTTGTTTAGATGTTGCCATGTGGCTGGATGATGCTACAGTGTTGTTATGCAGTTGTTAGTGTCTGACTTGTTGTTATGGTGTTGCTATACAGTTTCTGAAGTATCTTCAGTGGTTGCCAAGGTGATCTGGTTGGTTGCTAGGGTGTTGCTATGCTGTTACTTAAGTGTTCTGGATGGTTGCTGGGCAGTTGCTGGATTGTTGCCAGATAGTTGGATGTTGAAAGGGTGTTACTATGAGATTGTTGGGGTATTTCGGGTGGTTGCTAAGGGGTTGCTATGCAGTTTAGGAAGTATTCTCAGTGGTTGACAAGGTGTTCTGGATGGTTGCTAAGGAGTTCCTATGCAGTTGTTTAGGTGTTGCCATGTGGCTAGATGATACAACAGTGTTACACAGTTGTTAGGGTCTGGGTTGTTGCTATTGTGTTGCTATGCAGTTTCAGAAGTATTCTCAGTGGTTGCCAGGGTGTTCTGGATGGTTGCTAGAGTGTTTCTATGCTGTTACTTAAGTGTTCTGTTGGTTGCTGGGCAGTTGCTACATTGTTGCTAGATCATTGGATATTGCAAAGGTGTTGTTATACGGTTGTTGGGGTGTATTGGATGGTTGCTAGGGTGTTGCCGTACTGTTATTTAAGTGATCTGAATGGTTTCCAGGCAATTGCTAGATTGTTGCCAGATTGTTGGATGTTGCAAGGGTGTTGTTATGCGGTTAAGGTGTTCTGGGTTGTTGCTGTGGTGTTGCTATGCAGTTTCAGAAGTATTCTCAGTGGTTGCCAGGGTGTTCTGAATGGTTGCTAAGACGTTTTTATGCAGTTGTTAGGGTTTGGATTGTTGCTATGGTGTTGCTATGCAGTTTCAGAAGTATTCTCTGTGGTTGCTATTCTCTTAACATTGTTATGCAGTTGTTAGGGTTTGAATTGTTGCTATGGTGTTGCTATGCAGTTTCAGAAGTATTCTCTGTGGTTGCTGGTGAGTTGCTAGATTGTTGCCAGATGGGTGGATGTTGCAAAGATGTTGTTTTGCGCTTGTTGGGGTGTATTGGATGGGTGCTAGGGTGTTTCTATGCTGTTATTTAAGTGATCTGAATGGATTCCAGGCAATTGCTAGATAGTTGCCAGATTGTTGGACGTTGCAAGGGTGTTGTTATGTGATTAAAGTGTTCTGGGTTGTTGCTGTGGTGGTCCTATGCAGTTTAGGAAGTATTCTTAGTGGTTGCTACGGTGTTCTGAATGGTTGCTAAGGTGTTGCTATGCAGTTGCTTACATTTTGCCATGTAGCTGGATGATGCAACAGTGTTATGCAGTTGTTAGGGTTTGTGTTTTTGCTATGCAGTTTCAGAAGTATTCTCTGTGGTTGCCAGTGTGTTGCTAGGATGTTGCTATGCGGTTGCTTAAGTGATCTGGATGGTTTCTATGCAGTTGCTAGATTGTTGCCACATGGTTGGATGTTGCAAGGGTGTTATGCAGTTGTTAAGGTATTTTGGGTGGTTGCTATGCAGTTTCTGAGGTATTGTTGGTGGTTGCCAGGGTGTTCTGAATGGTTGCTAAGGTGTTGCTATGCAGTTGCTTACATTTTGCCATGTGGCTGGATGCTGCAACAGTGTTATGCAGTTGTTAGGGTTTGTGTTTTTGCTATGCAGTTTCAGAAGCATTCTCTGTGGTTGCCAGTGTGTTCTGGATGGTTGCTAGGGTGTTGCTATGCGGTTGCTTAAGTGATCTGGATGGTTTCTATGCAGTTGCTAGATTGTTGCCACATGGTTGGATGTTGCAAGGGTGTTATGCAGTTGTT
>JAHKKF010529872.1:49830-69243 GCA_019740295.1 Labeo calbasu | reverse complement strand
AGTTTGTTCCTCATGATATGGTTGATAATAAAGCCAACATTTCTATGCAAAATAATATAAAACCAACTTAAATGAATTTAAATGAATTTAAGCATCAGATCTTTATAACTTACAGTAAGACAATTAGCTATTCATTTTCAGATTCGCTACAGGTTACAATCATGTTACATCTATGTTATTAAATGATTACTGTTTCTAATGCTTAACTAGATTCCTGTAGGTAGGAAATTTACAAAATATCTTCATGGAACATGATCTTTACTTAATATCTTTTTTGGCATAAAAGAAAAATCGATAATTTTGACCCATACAATGTATTGTTGGCAATTGCTACAAATATACCCATGCTACTTATGACTGGTTTTGTGGTCCAGGGTCATGTATTATATTATATTATACTATATTATTTTATATCCATCCTAGTTTAAACTTGTGCTTTTCACCCAGTGGGTTTTAAAAAAAAAACTGGAAATGTCCCATAGACTGTTTGTGTGTGTGTGAGTGTGTAAACAAAGTCTAGAAGTTTGGGATATAGAAGGAACTCTGTGATTGGCTCAGTTTTATCATGCTGCGTTCTCACTGGCTATTCGGCATCACCGACATATTCAAATATTTCACCTTGAACTCGTAGAACAATTTCAGATGGAAAACCAATGAAGAGATTAAGAGAATGAGTGAGGGTAGAAGAAGATTACTGGGTATCATAAAGATCGTGTGATGCGACGGACGGGTGAATTGGGGAGGGGTCTGTGGGACAGAGGGGAGATTTGGCAAGGAACAAGGGATGAGATGAGAGGAATGCATGATCAGTGCTTTTCTCTCCCTGCTCGGTACAGAGTTGTTGCTGGAGGAATAGATACAGAGGGAGGGAGAAAGAGAGAGAGAGAGATGAACTGACCGGGTGCTGATGAGGGAGGTTGACCTTCGGAAGTGAGTGAGAGCGAGTGAGGAGGATGAGGCTGGCTGACAGGGGCTCTCCTGGTTTTTGGCAGCCTCTCAGTCTGCGCGGTGAGCAGCTGGACTTCATTAGGCGCTGGTGTTAATTACTGGGTCCAGGCTGCAGCCGCCCGCCCGCCCGCACGCACAAAACACTCACCGTAATTCAGCCAGGGTCACCTTGAAATTGATCATTTACCATCAGAGAGAGGAAGACGGACCGAGTAGAATGAATGAACGAGTGACACACTTATTTGTTCTGTTTCAAAACCTAGAAGGCACGATCCCAATGTGAAGACATCTTTTATGGCCTAATTCTAAGACGATTTGAATCCTTTGCAGAGGATGCAATACCATAATGCATTCCAATAAGCGTAGTGGAAAAACTGATGGTGGATGAGCCAAGAGAAACATTAAAGGTCTCTTAAAGGTCCACTTAAGTGCTTTGAAACACACAGCATTATTCTATGTGTTGACGTACTTTCAACTGAAACAGGAAGACAGGGCGGGACATATCCAGCAGTCCCACCCCCTTTTTAAAATGGCCAATAGTGTTTTGTTTATATTACAGCTTGGGCCAGAACCATTGAGCTCAGTAAAGCTGCATTTGACAGCGTTTGACAACCATGATATCAGCCATATCGCTATAAAATATACCATTGGGTATAGAATTGAAATGGGTCAGAGTCCAATACGTTTTAGGGTCTTCACCGACTCACACATATGATCCACTCCGTGCTATCGTGTCTCTAGATCGAGCAGTGTGCCAGACTACTTTCGCCCAAATGGAAAGCACATTTACACTGAATCATTCCCCATCCCCTATATATCCCCCATTCACCGTACAGAAAATACTGTGAAAATTTTGTGAACAAGTGACAGATTTAAGCCATAGCTTCAGCGTCTATTTATAGCTTAAGGGGCGGGACGCTTTGGATACTAGAGAGCATTTGATTGCACAGAAAGTTTGATGAGAAGCTAAAGTGCAGGGTGATGTCATCAAACCGTTGATCCATATTGGTGGAAGTTTGAGACTGTAAGTTTTGAATGCTTATATCTTGCAAATGCAAATTTTGTCATCTTAAAGATAACCATAAGGCTGACATATTCATACTAAAAGCTGGAAAACTTTGATTTCATGGGGACTTTAAATATTTACATTTCATTTACTACATATCTGAGCCGGTGAAGGGCTGCTGTTCACCGGGTTAACTGCGAACTTCAGACCTCAGCCTCGCGTTTCACTCGTAGCTGAAAGATGCCATGACTAACTCCAAAAACTGGCCATAAACAAACAGTACTGACATTAGAGAAAATATTTTAAGATTAAACTCCATTTATTAAGAATAAAATCCATTTATTTTATGCAAGGCAAAAGACGTTTCCATCCTGCGAAACGAACACTGCTGACACATCTGACTGATGTGTCGTCCTTATGTTGCGTCGTGTAAAATAATATAATTTACAGCACAATATAGACTTTATAAATGTAATAAAATGTATACACACCTTTATCTCGCTGAAAAAGTGCAAATCGACGGCGCTGAGAATGGATCTCTCCCGTCGAGGACTCAAAAAGCCCACGCTCTGACTGACTGTAACTCAGCAGCTTGGTTGTTTCATCAGAGACAGGCTCAACCCAGCGGTTGGGTAGAAAAAATAACCCAGTGTTAAAAATGACCCAGAAAAACTTACATTTACAACTTAAATTACAGAAAAACTACCCAGCTCCTGGGTAAAAAGTGTTAAAAATAACCCAATAAAATAACCCAGCAAGCTGAACCCAGCATTTGGGTTAATAAAATAACCCAGCATGTTTTAGAGTGTACAAATGGTGTGCTCTCATGTTTATTGTCTATATGTGATGCCAATGTAGAGTGTTTAGAATCTTTTGTTTTTGTTTTTCCAAAATGTCCGTACTGATTTCAATGATGGTTAGGTTGCTTCTAGGATTCCTAGCAGAGTTTGTGTCTACTAAAAGAGCTGTGAAACAAAAACAGCTGTTCTTTAGCTAGTGACAGAGACGGCGAGTGTTAAACGTTACAGCTGTAGCAGACGCCGCGGATCGTCAAATACCGGGTGAAGTCGCAGTCAAGGCAGCTCTCGCTGCGGCTTGGTTTCCTGTGACACCGGCCTGCAAGGTCAACCTCCCTGCGGCGGATGACTCAGCTGACCAAACCTGGGAAAAGGACCGTTCAGGACTTGAAATGTGTGGGAGAGAAAGCTGGCAGAAAGCACAACATTTGGAGATTATTTTCCATCCACTGCTGTGGGACTTCTTCACACTTATGATAGCTCGGTCGCACACATACTCGCACAGTTATACAATTACTTTAAGTTATTCTTTGGAGTGAAGCTCGCGGTCCTACCTTGGCGACACTATGGTAATTACAGTACAAGAGGACAAAGAGAGACAAATGGAAGTCGAGGAGGTACGACAGAGTGAGAGAGAGGAGGATGTAATAGTCGGCCCGACGTGTATGCGGTCCCTGCGTACCAGAGGCGTACAATAGAACGCTTTTATTCGGCATCCTCACAAAACAAAAGTCTACCACTCTCTGCTCTCAATAATACAAAGGTCTGATACAATCTCCTTCTTAATTCTCAACCATGTCAGTTTTTCAGGAATGTTTTTGCCTCCTCCCTAAAGAAAATCAATGCATTCTGATTTGGTAATTTCCCATGGTGCCACGCTCGGCGCTCCCTGCGCTGAGAGAGGTGACAAATCCGGTCATGGCGGCGTGAACCTTCCCCCCCTCCCTTCCCATCTTCCTCTGTTTCCACCCTGCTTTTGTTTGTGTTTCTCTCTCTCTCTATCCCTCTCTCGCCGTCTCTGGGTGTTGCGACAGCGCGCGAGCTTAGAATTTGTTGGAATTTCGCAGCCCTTCCCGGTGCTCTGGTGAAAAACACTCATTTGTGACGGTGCCAAGCTGCTAATGGCGGATGGCGGGGTCCGTGCCGAATCCCACCTCCGCTCCCCCGCGCTCGTTATTCCGTGCTCGGCGCCGCTCGCACCCCTCCCCTACATCTGCCAAACTCAGCTGCGAGGGAGCGGCATAATTATCCCGCCGGAGCCTCAGACGCCTCCATGCCGTCACAACTGGGGCTTCATTAGAGACCCGCAAGAATGCCCCTGTGTGTGTATGTGTGTGTGCGAGAGAATGTGTTACGTTTATTTGAAGATATTTGCACGCGGCCCTTTGTGTGTTTGCGTGTTGCGTATGCGCGTGAGCGTGTAGCGAAGCGTGGATAGTTGCTCCGAGAGTTTTGTGTCCATGGCTTGCAGCGTGAGTGTTACTTCGGTGCCGTTCATCCTGTCTGTGCTAATATTCTGGTGAGTACGCCATTAATGAGTGTGTGGCGTGTGGGTGTGCAAGAAGCTGATGAGTCGGGCTCAGAGGTAATTTGACTTCTTAGAGCTACGGACCCCTGTGCCAACCCCCCCAGCCCCCTTCACCAGCTGAGCAGTCCCTGAGGAGGGCCGGGTTTAACAGGGCCTAGATTCCCCCACTTACGACACACACATGCCGCAATGACACGCACTTATATACTGTCAAAGACACGCGCGCTTCAAATGCATGTTCATAATGAGACGTTGGCCTCATCTAAAGGCGCCTGTCCATGTGTGCATCTCTCTGAGACTTATTTGTCTTGCGTGAGAGTTTGCTTGTAGGCTTAAGTGTGAATAGCAAGCACAGATGTCATTGTGTGAATAAAAAGTCAGTTAAGCCACATTCATGTAGTTTTTAGGAGCTTCCAGGAAGTATTACAACATTTTGTTTGATTTCTGTTCTTAGTTTGTGATCAAACACCAGTTTAAGACTAAATGTCATCGGCGCCAATAGCCTTGCGGTTAGTGCGTCGAGGTCCTTTGCCGATCCCCCTTCTCTCTCTCCTCCTAGTGCTTTCCTGTCGTCTCTCTACTGTCCTTTTACAATAATAAAAAAAAGACTAAATTTCATCTGCCTTTCTCATTTTTTAGGCTGTAGTATTTCTGCCTTCTCAGAGGACCATCTGCAGTCTGTTCACTGACCGACTGATGCACTTCTGTGTAGCTTAAATCCAATTGCCAACAACATTATGTAACTTTTTAAAGGAGAAGTTCACTTCTAGAACAAAAATTTACAGATAATTTGCTCACCCCCTTGTCATCCAAGATGTTCATGTCTTTCTTTCTTCAGTTGATGAGAAATTATGTTTCTTGAGGAAAGCATTTCAGACTTTTACTCAATGTGGTGGACTTCAATAGTGCCCCCAAGTTTGAACTTCAGTTTAAATGCAGGTTCAAATGGCTCTAAATGATCCCAGCCAAGGAAGAAGGGTCTTATCTAGTGAAACAATCTGTCATTTTTTTAAACAAATTGACAATTTTTATACTTTTTAACCTGAAATGCTCATCTTGTCTAGCTCTGCGATGTGCATGCGTAGTCTGTGTAGTCCGGGTCAATACAGCTAGGGTATGTCGAAAAACTCCTGTCTAATTTTCTTCTTCAACGTCGAAGTCGTCCTACATCGCTGTTTTGCGATGTAAGTGGGTGAGTAAATTCTGTATTTTTGTTCTGGAAGTGAACAACTTTAACGAGTCAAGTCATGTTTTTACCAGTGTGTTTGGAAATTAAGTAGTTGCAAAGTTACCATTTTTTACAGAACAAAGTTATGCCTTATTATTGTTCTTTTATGTTTACAAAACTTTTGGTGCTATTTTCTGTTTTTTTTGTTCAGCATGTGAACATTAAATTGTTCAAAAGACTTAAAATGTTACAAAAGATTTCTATATCAAATAAATGCTTTTTCAGCTTTCTATGCATTAAATCATTCTAAAAATGCCTCAATTTCCTAATAATAATAATGATAAATGTTCCTTGAGCACCAACTCAGCATATTTCAGTGGTTTCCGAAGTGAAACGGAATACTGGCTGCTAAAAATTCAGCTTTGTTATCCCAGGAATAAATATATTTTAAAATATATTAAAATGGAAAACAGTTATTTTAAATTGTAGTAATATTTCACAATATTTCATTGTTTTTACTGTATTTTTGATCAAATAAATTCAGCTTTGGTGAGACTTTTTATGTTTCAAAAACATAAAAAATAGGCCTACTCTAAACATTAAACTGCTAGTTCTAAAAACTATATTTAAGTATATATGTGACCCTAGACCACAAAACCAGTCGTAGGTAGCACGGGTATATTTGTAGCAATAGCCAAAAATACATTGTATAATTCAAAATTATTGTTTTTCCTTTTAAGCCAAAAATCATATCTCGGCCAAATATTGTCCTTTCCTAACAAACCATACATCAATGGAAAGCTTGTTTATTCAGATTTCAGATTATGTATAAATCTCAATTTCAAAAAATTGATAGTT
Organism: Labeo calbasu; assembly: GCA_019740295.1. Classification (NCBI taxonomy): domain Eukaryota; kingdom Metazoa; phylum Chordata; class Actinopteri; order Cypriniformes; family Cyprinidae; genus Labeo; species Labeo calbasu. Next base: position 62,938 of record JAHKKF010529872.1, on the reverse strand, counting down.
ATGACTGTTTTTTTGGTCCAGGGTTTAAATGTAATCTTTTATTGTTGTATAATCTATTTGAAGTAAAGAGGAACTGTAGTCATTACACATGTCAGAGAAACACACTGCGTGTACGGTTATTGGCCAGAATAAGCTGCAAAGTGAACCCGACTAACACTGTAATGACCTGATTTGAGTATTGAGCCGAAGTTATCCGAAAATGCTAGCTTTGAATCAGAGGATTTGTTGTTGTAGGTTTTTTCCCTCTCATTAAGTCTCTCTTTTCTCTCTCATTTCTCTTCTTATGTCTCTTTCACCTCCTCTCCTTTTTCTCTCTGCCCTCTGAAGAGTCTGGAGACTCTAATTGTAATGATGTTTTGGGTTCTTTTTTGTCTCTGCCACGCATTGATGTTGTAATTGTAGGTCTGTGTGTGTGTGAAAGAGGGAAAGAGGAGGGTTATTACTGTCCGCTGTTCTCTCAGGCCACCGACCGCGCTGTCGTAGACGGCCGTTAGCGCTCCACGCATGCCAGTGCATGTGATGTGGGGCCGGCTGTGGCATCACCTTGTCGCTACTACATTCTGCACTCCCAGAGACACACAAAAGCTCCTTTTCTGCTCTTCTTACTTGGAGAAATGACTTTTTAAACATATTCATGCACAGTTTGGCATCGCATTGTGTTCTTTTAATATATTCACTCATGTTTTGCCCTCATGTCGGCCAGAATAGTTTCATGCGAACACTGAGACATCCGCGTGCGGAAGGGAGCTTCAGATTTTCCATTTGAAACTCGGCAGGGACATCAGACCACCTTGGAGGAACCACAAGCCTCCTCTGCGTACCCTCCACCCCAAAGGAAAGCCAGAACTTCTCAGTTCCAGGCCAAAGCAAGCATCCTCTCCCCTCCTGGGCCAGATCTTCTAGTGCAGTGTTCACCCAAGGACAGAGGGGAAGTAAAGCTTTAAATGCTACTTGATACTCTCGCCTCACTTGTATGCACCAAACTAACTATTTTGAACTAGATCTCAGCGTTGGGAACAAGACAGGCGTGTTTTCACTCTTCGGTGACCTCAGGTCAGAGGTCGAAGGGTAAACACCGTGCTGACTCGCTGCATTTCCTGCAGGCGTTAATTGTGCTGCTGGCACCTTATTGACAGTGTTTCTTGCTCTCCGTTCTGTGCGCATTTTGTCTCGCTCACACCTCGGCCCCCTCCTCCTTCCTCTGTCAGTAAATCCCCTTTATACTGGAGGGACGTGAGGGAATGGTAGAGATGGATGAAGAGGGAGGAATGGATGGATGGATAGATGGGGAGGGAGGAGGGCGAACTGTGAGTTGGGCTTCTACGTAAGTGTCAGTCATATTAAAAGCCGCTGACAGCTTTCGCTTCCAGACCAAACTCTGGACAAATAGCTCTCCAATCGATAGTTTCCCAACAGCAATATTTGGTATCAATGCGTGTCCTTCTCATTACACGATGAGGCCAGAGTCTCCCTGGGCTCTGAATAATTTATCCCCCTGACGTGGAGAGAATAGCAGAGAAGGAAAGGCCGCCCTATCTCTCTCATACTCCACTGCTCCGTTCCAAAACCTAGCGAGCTGCCTCCGTAGGCAGCATTTTAAAGCATTATAGCCGTGAAGTCTGTTCCAAAAGGTAGGCAGAGTAATTATGCTGCCTCCTAAGACTAAGATACATAATTTTGGCTAAATTCTAAGGCAACATTACATTTGCACAGAAAGTAATGCCAGATTGCGCTGCGACAACTTTAGATTTAAAAAACAAGATGGCAGACAGACCAAAGTGAAATGAGGAAAATGTTTAATATAAACAGCGTTACTTAGAAAATGTAATAGCTTACAGATTACCCTATTTAAAATGTAAAAGTAATGTAACTGTTTCAGTTACTTTATTAATGTAACTGATTACATTTGATTACTTTTCTACACTTCTAATGAACGTTTTCAGCTGTTAATCATTTTCAAACACTTAAACCAGGCAGGGTTCAACCTTACAGTAGTACTCAACAACGTACTTCCAGACTTTCAAAAATTTTCATTGATTAAATTAAAATTTTAAAGCACAGCCACCACAGAATCAGACTTTAGCACCTCGTTTAACTTTAAGATCATTCTGAGGTTAAATACAGATTTAAGATCATAACAAGGCACAGTTTATTTAGCTATGGGATGTTAGGAAACACTGGCATTTAATGCCTTGTTAAAAAAGTTATAAAAAGTTAATCTTAAAAAAAAAATGAAATCGTACATAAACCCAAATAGGAAATAAAACAGTTATCGAATCAGCATGTGTCCTTAACTTCTGAAACATTAGTGTCTCATATTTTAGAGCAATTTGGGCAAGAAATCAATTAAATATATGTGTGTTGTGTGTGAAAATATTCAGAACTAAACCCCTTTGTAATCAATAACATTTTCATAAGGAACTGCAATTTAATTAGATGTTTGCAAAACAGGATATGGAATTTAAATTAAGTATTCATTATTTAATATTTTTTGGAATTTCGAATGTAAGGAAGTGGAATCGTTTGAAGAGCTGACATTTTAAAAAAATCCTGTAGAAATTTTTTAAAGTTTTGATCCAGATAAACTTTGAAAGTCTGAAACTTTTGATGGATGGATTGGTGGATAGATATGTTTATGAGTATTATGGTTTTAGCTTAGCAGTATGCTAGCAGATATTGCTGTTGCCTATGCAGAGCATTTCCAATCACATATGTGACCATGGAGCACAAAATAAGGGTCAGTTTTTTGAAACTGAAGTTTATACATCATCTAATTAAGACTGAAACTTAAGACTGTTTTTGTGGTCCAGGGTCAAAAATGAGGTTTCATTTCAGTTAAGCTGTCTAAGGCCTAGTCCACACGTACACAAGTATTTTTATAAATTGAGTTTTTCTCGTCCACATGAAAACGCAAAACCAAGTCAAGAGCATGCCGAACCAACAGGTGGTGATATAACCCTAACCGTAAACCCATGTTCGCCAATCAGAAGCCTGAAAAAAACACGCACTCTGACATCACAAGACAAATCTCCAATTTCACCAGCTACTTTCTGAAAATCTTCACCCTGGCAGGAGTTTTCAAAAAGGTTCGGTTTCATGACCTGATACTGCGTTTTTGTGTGGACAAATGGCAGTGTTGCCAAGTCCGTGGGTTTCCCGCGAAATTGGGCTACTTTAACACTGTTGACGCTGGTTGTTTTTGATGTCCGCGGGTTGAAGTGACCCCAATAACGTTATATTTAGCCCCTGAAATACGAATTTACATGAAAAAAAATCGTGTATTTTATCCACCGGAATCTCGGGACGAGATTTTTAACTTGAATTGAGCTAGTTTTGAGTAGAAATTGGGTGGGTTTTGTTGTGAAAACCTGGCAACCCTGACGAATGGTCATACCACATAGAAAATCTGCTTTCTAAGACAACAAGGCAGTTCACTAGGTTTTGTTACAGAGCCCACCACTTAGCTCATACCACGCGCTCACCTCATTCCCTGTGTCCTCAGCCTGTCCCTTTCTCTTCCTCATCGGCACAAATCTTTCGCTCTCTTTCTCATGCTTTTCTCATCATCATATTTTTAGTTTTCCTCCAGCAACCCCACTTCTGTTTTTAAGTAGCTTTGCATACATTAATCGCTCGCCATGCCAGGTGCTGCTGGGTAGTATTTGCCTAGACTCAGCAGTATGTGTGCGTTTACGGGGTGAGCAGGGTCTACGAGGGTCCTCCATAAGAAGAGGATCAACACATCCATAGGCGTTACGCATCTCGGCGTCGCCTCTCCGGGGAAAGGGCGCTCGAAGAGCAAACTCATTTTAAACACACTTACTCGGCTCCGACCGCATCTCTCGCTCATTACGGCGGCAGCCAATAGCGTGGGATCCGTGTGGAGGTGAGCCATCTTGAATAAGTGGTAGAGAACATTAGCGAAGAAGAAGATAATGGAGGTCTGGAAGGCTGGCTAATGAGTGCTATCCTCTCAGGAACAGACCCTCAGCCTTATCCCGCTCTCTCCCCGATCAAATGCGCCGAGGAGAAAGCGGGAGGAAAAGGTTCCCGCTCTATCTTCCGTTATCTTTCGTGACCCTTCCCCCCTCACCCGCCCTCGCCTCCTAATCATCGCTAAGTATTATAAATGTTAGCTTAAACCAGGCAATCATCGCTACACCATAATAATAAACTTTTATTGCCGTGTTCCTATTAGTGAGTTAATGTTGTCTGCTGATGGCGTGTAATTGTGCTCTTTTCTCGGCTTTGCGAGTCCCACATTTCCCTCATGCCCAATCAGCTACGCACGGGGAGAGAAAATAAATAGCCTAATGCTGTTTTAATTACTGAAAACATAAAGCATGAAGCCTACGCCTTCCCTCCTCTCCTCTCCTTTAGCTACCTGCAGCTCTCAACACCGCACTCGCAACCAGCGGCACTGACCGCCAGAGCGAGCGGGGCCACGGCTCGCGCCCGCCCACTCTGTGGAGGAGCCGCGGATACCTTTAGGGACGTCCAGAAGAGTTTGGACGCATTTGCGCTTCCGTCGTTAGCAAAGTATATACTTACAAGTACAAAGTGAACCCATTTGCGCCGTTACCTGATTTGCTTGCAAATAGAACGGCGACCGCAATCCTTCATCCTCGGGGTTGTTTTGCGGTCTTAGCTGGTCATTACGTTCGCTATCTCTTCTTAGTATGCACGCACACTCCCGCCGAAGCACAAACATACACAAACCCCTGTAATCTACCCTGAGAACTCGGCGTTGGTAATCTAGTACGTTCTTCGACAATGCTTACTACAATGCAATTAGTCGCATATCACACACATTCTCAAACACAAAACCGCCTCCTGCGGTGTTTACAGCGCGCTAACATCCCGCCCATACCATCACACACTCAATCATCGACACACACACACACACACACACACACACACACACACACACATGCTCTGCAACTTCCATGGTGTGGCGGTGTTTCTAAGGAAACAGAGCGTTTGACGTGTCTTTGTGGCTCCTAGTCAGCCGCCTTCCCAGACGCCACTGTTCTTATTTTAACTCGCACCCTTCACACCTCCGCCGAGGCCGGAGAACACGCTCGCCCCGCTAGACATGACACTGAAGCAGATGTTAAAAGCACTCCTGCAGTAATTAATCTGATACCTGTGCTTTAACTGTTGATTTACAAAAAGGGGGGCTCCAAACTACACAGAGTTATAAATAGATTATGGTAAAAATGACCTGACTTGCATGAGGAGATGTTAAAAAACTGACAAAATGGTTTGGTTTTATTTTTAGATATTAAGTAAATCCAAGCAGCATCTGCAGTGGTTCACAGCTCAGAAGTTTCAGCTGTGCTGGCTTATTTAATCCACATGTTCTGTTTTGTGTCTCAGAGACCACCAGGCCAGTTTATAGCTTGAAAATCACGCATTGAAGAATCACAGATTTTAGAAGCAAGTTTCAACTGTACTCCCTGAAACATCTTTTACCTTTTTGGTGTTTTAGAGACTCCGATGTAAAATATTAAGTAATGCAATAAATTCTCACTTTAAAGTTCTTTGACTGGTGTACACTTATACCAGTTGTTTTTTATGTATTTTGTATTTTATTGTATATGTTTTTTTTTTTTATCTGGCAGTGTTATTTTTATAGTTTTTATTTTAAAATTGTATTAATAGATTAATAGATAGTTGACAATAACTACTCCCATTTCTAAAAAAGCATACAAATAATTATAGCTATGAAAACAGCATGAATTATCTTCCATAGTATTTCCATACATGAATTTTGTTAGATCAAAGAAACTTCAACTTTTAATAAAAAGTTTGCATTTGCCAGTGTTATTTATATGCTGTTTTTATTAATATTTTGAATTTGCTTTTATTTTTATATTTTCAGTATTCAGTTTAATTGTAGTAATATTTTATGTGCTTTTGTCATGTTTTTAGTTCTTTTATATTTATATATTGTGTTATTTTTGTGGGTTTTTTTCATTGAAGATTCCTATTTTATTTAAAAAAATTTTATGAATAGTTTTAGATTTAGTTTTAGTTGACAATAACTTCTCCCATTTCTAAAAAGTGTGTGAATAATTATCTTCTATAGTATATACTTGAATTCTATTAGGTCAAAACTTTTTAAAATAATTTTGGAAAATGTTTAAAAGTTTGTATTTGTTAATGTTATTTAGTGTTATAGTATTTATTAATATTTAGAATTTTCTTTCATTTTTATATTTTCAGTACTGTTGTTCAAACGATTAATTGCGATTAATCACATCCAAAATAAAAGTTTTTGTTTATATATGTGTGTGTACTGTGTATAGATATATATAAAGACACACACATACAGTGTATATATATATATATATATATATATATATATATTTATTTATTTATTTTAGATGTGATTAATCATCATCCAGTACTAATTTTTATTTCAGTTTTAGTAATATTTTGTGTACTTTTATTTTTTATATTTATATATTGCGTTAATTACTTTTTATTTCAGTTTTAGTAATATTAGTAATCTTGAACCTATTTTAGTTAATTGCCAAGGCAGCATTTTTAATTTTAAAGTTTTTTTTATTTTTACATTTTTCATTGACTATTTACATTTTATTTTTACATTTTATTAGTAGTTTTAGATTTAGATCTCATACCACCAACTTAAAAACAGTTAAGTCAATCTCAGCAGAACATAACGGTTAAAAAACGAAGCCAGCAGGAATGGACACAGATTTGTTGCAGAGCAGAGAGTCAGTAAACCACCCTGAGGTTGTCACTGTGACTTGAGGTTTCGGCAGACATCGGATGACAGAGAGAGTTGGAATAATTATGGGAGATTTTCTGCCTTCATCTCATATTCTCTTCATTTTCAATTCCACATAATGTGTCCTTCCCTGTAGCGAAGTAATCATATTACAGTTTGTATCTATTTAAATGTGTGTGTGTTTTGAAGACGGAAAGAGAGTTAGAAGTGCTAACTTTTCACAGATGTTGTCTCGACACGTATGTGTGTGTGTATTAAAGACACGGTTCTGCTCTTTTCTGGGTGTATATGGATAAAAGCTGGAGGGGCAGATTAAAGGTGTGGGGTTTGTGCCCCGAGGCCTGCTCTAGTCTGCCACAATCCCTTATCCAGCCTCGACCCAGACAGCATTGATCTGCACGAGTGCGTGCGTGTTCAGAGCTTATTAACCCTTGTAAAAACTACCTAGTCTCTGGCTGGTCAACTATATAACACATAGAGAGAGTCTTTTTGGAATCATCATTTAATGCCACATGACATCAGCCTGTGGAATTTGCTTCTGTGACTTGCGATTGTTGGTCCAAGTAGGTTAGGGGTGCACAGTCATTGCTGGCAGAAATTGTCGTACCAAATTTTGATATGTAGTTGTCCAAACACTAAAGGAGCAGTCCAACTGTGCTATGGGTTCATGTATGGACAAATAGAAGTCTTTTTGTGTCAAGGCTTTAATGTTAAATAGCAAGAAAAAACACATGGCTTGTTAAAGATATAGTTCACACAAAAATGAAAATTACCCCATGATTTACTCACCGTCAAGCCATCCTAGGTTTGTATGACTTTTTTCCTTCAGACAAATACAATCGGAGATATGTTAAAAAACGTCCTGGCTCTTCCAAGCTTTTTAATGCCAGTGAATGGGTGTTGAGATTTTGAAGTCCAATAAAGTGCATTTATCCATCATAAAAGTACTCCACACAGATCTGGGGGGTTAATAAAGGCCTTTTGAAGCAAATCAATGTGTTTGTAAGAAAAATATCCATATTTAAAACTTTATAAACCGTAATATCAAGTTCATGGGTTCATGTATGGGCAAATATAAGTCTTTTTGTGTCTTGGCTTTAATGTTAAGTAGAAAAAAAAAAACACACAGCTTGTTAAAGGGATAATTCACCCAAAAATGAAAATTACCCAAGGATTTACTCACTCTCAAGCGATCCTAGGTTTGTATGACTTTTTCCTTTCAGATGAATGCAATCGGAGTTATGTTAAAGAAATGTCCTGGCTCTTCCAAGCTTTATAATGCCAGTGAATGGGTGTTGAGATTTTGAAGTCCAATAAAGTGCATCCATCCATCATAAAAGTACTCCGCACAGCTCTGAGGGGTTAGTAAAGGCCTTCTGAAGCAAATCGATGCGTTTGTAAGAAAAATATCTATATTTGAAACTATACACCATAATCTCAAGTTCATCACTCAGATTCATTCACCATTGTCTGACAATTTACAGTTTATAAAGTTTTAAATATGGATATTTTTCTTACACAAACGCATCGTTTTGCTTCAGAAGGCCTTTATTAATCTCCCAAAGCTGTGTGGAGAACTTTTATGATGGATTTGTGCACTTTATTGGACTTCAAAATCTCAACACCCATTCACTGGCATAATAAAGCTTGGAAGAGGCAGGACATTTTCTCATATTAGTCCGACTGTATTCGTCTGATAGAAGAAACTCATATACACCTAGAATGGCTTGAGGGTGAGTAAATAATAGTAATTTTCATTTTCGGGTGAACTATCCCTTTAAGAAATGAAAACACAAAAAGTGTATTCTGATCTATTTTTAAGAATAAATGAACTGATTTTGTATAGATATACCAATAAAAAGGGCTTTAACACACTGTAAGCTGCTTGATTCTTTTGTGTGGCATCATAGCAATGTTTTGTCGCACAAAATAGTATTTGTGACGCACTGTAGCGAGGAGCCGTTTACAAAGAGGAAATAGACATCTGCAGAGTGAAGGGTTGAAATATAATGGCAGAAATGAAAGCGAAGTGCTGCGGTTACTACATAGGCCGTGCAAGTTACCCTTTGTCTTCCTTTCTTTCCTTTTCCTCTCTCACACCCACACGTACATACCCACAGTTACGAATAAAAGTATGCAAATATCGCAGCATGTTTGATTCTCCGACTCTGTGTGAGGTCCCCACAGACTCATCAAGACTTTAGCACCTCCATCAAGTCGGAGCGGAGAGAAAGAGGAGGTCTCAGCTACACCTTACATCACACACCCCAGTGGGTGTGAGTGTGTGTGTGTGTGTGTCTGTAGTCTCACTGAGCTGCTGATGTGGAAGGTTGGTTTGTTAAAAAAGGGAGAAAATGATAAAAAGAAAAAAAAAATCTAGGGTCCAGGGGTGTGAAAATGGACCTATATCACTGTCAAGGACACCTTTAATTACAACAGCAGGGGTTCTGGGTGAGGGTGTGCCTGGAGATGGAGGAGTTGACAGGGCAGAAGGAATTCTGGGTAGAACTTGGAGTCTTTTTATAACAATTTTGTGTTTATTTTTAATTTAATTTTTTTTTAACAGTCGATCTTATTAATTAGTCATTTTAATTTAGAATTGTGAGCCTGGATCACAAAACCAGTCATAAGTAGGACGTAGCAGTAGCCAGAAATACACTGTATGAGTCAAAATTTTTCTTTTATGCCAAAAATCAATGTTAAGGGAAGATCATGTTATGTTAGTAATATCAACTTTATTTGGACAACTTCAAAGGCAATTTTCAAAACATTTTCAAAATGTTGTATCTCAGCCAAATATTGTCCTAAAGCTTATTTATTTAGCTTTCAGATGATATATAAATCTTAATTTTCATAAAAATGTACCCTTATGGTTTTGTGGTCCAGGGTCTCAATTATTAAAATTACAATTTTATACTATTTTAATATTAATACACCCATGTAACCACTCTACACATTCTCCCCAACCCATGCGTAAGTTTATAAAAGAACTAGAAGCTCTTTACACACATACATTACCATTCAAAAGGAAAGATTATGATTTTTTTTTTATCTATGCTTACATAGGTTGCATTTAGTTGGTTACAAAAAACAATTATATTATTAATATATATTAATATTATACTATTATTACACTTTAGTCCATAAGAACATTTATTTGAAATAGAACATTTTGTAACATTGTAAGGTCTTTACTGTGACTTTTGATGTATTTAATTTTAAATGGTACTAAATTGTTTATATAATATTAAAAAAAAAACTTTTAAATCAAAACATATTTACTGCTATTTAAAGAAAATATATAAAAAATACTAAAAATTCTCAAGATGTACATGGACATTTTAGCACCTGTCTGCTTATGCACACACACTGCTGAAGACCTCTGAAGACTAACACCCTTGAATTCAGCCACGTTAAGGTGCTGAGCGGATAACGACCTCTTGCACATCTTAACTAGGTGCGTTGCAATAGTGACAAGTAATTAAAGTTATCGCTTTTGTGTTAATTTGCATTTTTTTTTTCTTAGCATCTGCAACCTGGTTGCAGACATTTTATTTTATTTTATTTCTTAACTGTTGTGTAGTTCAGATTCACAATTAAATGTTCTGATTTGATGTTTTGTGTGTGTGTGTGTGTGTGTCTGGTCCTGGTGAACCCTACGTTATGAGGACAAAATGTGCCCACAAAGGTGTAAATATCTGAAATTCTTGTCTTTGTGGGGACATTTTTTGGTCCCCATAAGAAAACAAGCATATAAATCACACAGAATTAAGTTGAAAATCTTAAAGTATAGAAAGTTTTCTGTGAGAAAATTCTCATCAAGGTGTACATGGCCATTTTAGCACCTGTCTGTCCACTTACGCACACACACTGCTGAAGACCTCTGAAGACTAACACCCTTGAATTCAGCCGCGTTAAGGTGCTGAACGCTAACGACCTCTTACACATCGTAACTACAGTAGGTGTGTCGAAATAGTGACAGGTGATTAAAGTTAGCGTTTCCGTGTTAATTAGCATTTTTCTCTTAGCGTCTGCAACCTGGTTACCGACATTTTATTTAATTTAATTTTATTTTATTCCTAAAGTGTTATGTAGCTCAGATTCACAATTAAATGTTCTGATTTGATGGTTTGTGTGTGTCTGTGTCTGGTCCTGGTAAACCCTACGTTATGAGGACAAAATGTGCCCACAAAGATGTAAATATCTGAAGTTCTTGTCTTTGTGGGGACATTTTTTTGGTCCCAATAAGAAAACAAGCTTATAAATCATACAGAATTAAGTTGAAATTCTTAAAATGCAGAAAGTTTTCTGTGAGAAAATTCTCATCAAGATGTACATGGACGTTTTAGCACCTGTCTGTCTGCTTATGCACGCACACTGCTGAAGACCTCTGAAGACTAACACCCTTGAATTCAGCCACGTTAAGGTGCTGAACGCTAACGACCTCTTGTACGTCTTAACTAGGTGCGTCATAACAGTGACAGGTGATTAAAGTTATCGCTTCTATGTTAATTTGCATTTTTTTCTTAGCGTCTGCAACGTGTGTGTATGTCTGGTCCTGGTAAACCCTACATTATGAGGACAAAATGTGTCCACAAAGATGTCAATATCTGAAATTCTTGTCCTTGTAGGGACATTTTTTGGTCCCCATAAGGAAACAAGCTTATAAATCATACAGAATTGAGTTGAAAGTCTGAAAATGCTGAAAGCTTTCTGTGAGATTTAGGATGTTGGGTTGGTGTAGGGCAATAGAAAATACAGTTTGTACAGTATAAAAACCATTACGCTTATGGGATGTCCCCATAAAACATTGAAACCCAACGTGTGTGAGATGAAGTATGTTTGCTTTCAGTTTTGAGTTATTCATCATTGGAAACTTGTTGCGATAACCTACCACTAGACAGCAAACCTGTTAATTAAACCTCAGATTTTAAGTATTTGGATGTTTCTTTCCATTGAAGTAAATATGTTCTAGGTCGTCTCAGAACGCCTGTCTTGTTAGAAGCTGCTCCGTTCTCATTCTCTGACGTCTCCCTTCCTCAAAGTGTACAAATATATGCAAACGAGAACATTCGTCTGAAAAGACACTCTTTAGTTCTTCATTAGCGGAGGGTGAAGCTACAAAGAGCACAAACAATATGAGGGAAAAAAATGCGACGGAATGAATCAAAGGGGTGAGAGCTTTGTCAGACGAGCAGAAGCAGATACGCTGCCTGCCGCCCCATTTCCTCGGCAGAGCGGCTGAATTAGCATGATAATCATTCTCATCGTTTACAAGGGCGAAATGTTTCAGTTTAATGCCTTGCTTGTGTTACAAGCCATGCACTTAATTAGACGGTAATGACTCCGGCGAGGCGAGCGGAGAGAGGAAGAGAGGGGAAGACAGGAGTTGAGGGGATGAGGAGTGAGAGCCCTTCACATCCAAGAGCCCTGCCACATTCACCCACTCCACCTGTCAGCTCTCCACACACACACACACACACTGCATGCTGCGTCCTGTAGCCATGGTGACAGTTTATACAGGTAAACTGTGAGGCACAGTCTAGTGTCATCGTGACCCTAGGTCACTTCCTTTATGCGCTGTAGGGTTTTGGCATATCAGGATAAACAGACCTTTTTGCTTTTACATAATGCTATATCCTGTCCTACTCTTATTCTACCTGTTTTTATCAATGTTCAGTGCTAGTGAAAGAATGTTTCTGTCTGTCCATTTGACCATTCTGCGTATCTATAATATACTGTATTTTGCTATATATTCTTTTGTTATTACAATTTTTATTTCATTCATTAATTCGCCAAAAATATTCTTCGTAATTGTATTTAGATTTTATTTTTTATATTACTGTTATATTATTGTTGTATTATTTATATTAATAATATACAAATTAATAAATATATATACAAAGTAATATATACACATTTTACAAGATTTTTAATGTTTTTTTTAAAAAGTAGTCTCTTACGCTCATCAAGCCTGTATTTAATTGATCAAAAGTACAGAAAAAACTGTAATATTGTGAAATATTATTGCAATTTCTAATATTGGTTTTCTATTTTAGTATAGTTTAAAATCTAATTTATTTCTGTGATGCAACAATGAATTTTCATCAGCCATTAATCCAGTCTTCAGTGTCATATGATCCTTCAGAAATCATTCTAATATGCTGATTTATTATCAGTATCAGTTTGGAACCTGTGATACTTTTTTGTTTGATTCTTTATATAAAAAGTTAAAAAGAACAGCATTTATTTAAAAAAAAAAAAAAAAAAAAAACAGTATCCATTTATTGCATACTTGCTGAATAAAAATATTAATTTCAAAATGAAAGAAAAAATGACATTTACAAAAAA
>JAHKKF010529872.1:0-49780 GCA_019740295.1 Labeo calbasu | reverse complement strand
AAAAAAAAAAAAAAAAAAAACAGTATCCATTTATTGCATACTTGCTGAATAAAAATATTAATTTCAAAATGAAAGAAAAAATGACATTTACAAAAAAAATGTACAAACTTTTGAACAGTAGTGTATATTGTAACACAAAATTTCTGTTTTGAATAAACACTGTTCTTTTTAACTTTTTATTTATCAAAGCATCCTGAAAACAGTATCATAGGTCCCAAAAAATATTAAGCAGCTCAACGGTTTCCAACATTGATAATAAATCAGCATATTAGAATGATTTCTGAAGGATAATGTGACACTGAAGACTGGAGTAATGATGCTGAAAATTCAGCTTTGCTTCACAGGAATAAATTATATTTTAAAGTATATTGAAATAGAAAACTGTTATTTTAAATTGCAATAATATTTCAAGTGATGAGCATAGAAAACTTGTTTAATATATATATATATTTAATAATTCGTACTTTTCATATTTTTCAAATATTTTTTATTTTATTCGTTTCATATGACTACTCTACATATCCTCACTGACCCATGCATATTTTTATATAAAGGTACTAGAACTACCTTACCCATAATTCCAACAAATTTGTGTGTTTTAGAGGGACACAGCCACATCCTTTCGACCTTCTCCTCTGTCCCGTGTCCGTCGTTTTCCTCCTCCTCCTTCTTGTAGTAGGATGTCAGGGATCATGTTCTCCCGTCTTGCTGAGGAAGAGAAAGACTGCTAGTTAGAAATGACTGAGTACTTTTACCATTAGAGAATGCAGGCTGGAATCCAACATGAGAGCAGGCCTTTGGGTACAGCCTGGCTCGGCGCGTTAAGCCCAGAGCCTGCCGTCTCGCTGGCTGTCGGATTGGAGCGATAGGCAGGTCCATATCTCACCCCGTGCCCTGGCTCTGAGCTCTCCGCCCTGGGCCAAGAGGTCTATCCTGACGGCCGTACGATAGAGGACGTGAGTTTAGAGCATGTCGTTCCAGATAGATTGCTGTACTGCGTGAGTGTGTCTGCAGAAGTATAAAAGCCTGGTTGGGAGCAGGGCTGTTTCGTCTCCGCCGTTGATCCCGCTCATGCTGTTCTTTGAAACGGCTGATAAATGCGGATCTTCAGTCACACTCTAATTACAGCAGCTTAAGTGCTTTAACCACTGTTATCGCAAACTGTTCTATTCTCTGAACCCTGTCAAAATACACACATACACACACGCATGCGAGCGTTTGTTTGTGCGTTTACGCGTCACGCTTGTGTGTGCACGGCTGTTGGTTTACACAGGCCGCGGGTACGAGAGTGCCTGTGCGTTCTCGCGGGCAAGGGACTTATCTCCGCGTGTGTGCGAGCAGAAGTAGGATGTGATGGCACTTGATGTTCCGTCGAACGCATTTTTCACAGCGCATAATTTAAAAGTTTCCTCCTGTTTGCGTCTCCCGCCGCTTCTGTCGACTCCCCTCCCTCTCTCGCTCCTTCCATCAGAGGGTTGTACCTCAGTGACAGCCCCCCGCGCCCTCGGACTGCCTGCGGTCTGCCTATTAGCGCCGGTGACGGCATCCGATTCGGCCATAACGCTTCATTTGCGATATGGATTTAATGTGTGACACAGTGAGGAGGTGTCGATGGACTAATGTCTCATCCTTTCATCTTACTCGCTTCCTGTCTCGGTCTCTGGAGTGTAATTGGTTTCTGTCCCAGGTAGCATCGCTAGTGCAGAGCGAGGCGAAGGCAGACAGTGCGCAGTGGTCGGCCATGCCTGGGAGAGTTAGGTGTGTGTGTGTGTGGTTTGGGTGAATCAGGAGAGGTGTGTTTCCAGAGTGGAGGTGATTCTTAATGGGGTGTGGAGTGTGTGTTTATCAGCTCCCTGATCGCTGTTTATTGCCCAGTCGTGTGGAACTAATTTACTAATTGAGTTTGAGGCTGGGAAAGATGTGGCAGGAGGGTTTGCGAAGGAGACGCGAAAACATGTCGTACCCCCGCGTGCGTGTTTGTGTGTGGAAGGTAAAGAGGGAATGATAGAGTATGTTCACATGTCAAGATTGTGTATAAATGGGTGTGATGGAGTCATTTTGCTGTTCTTTCTGAGAATGAAGAAGCTTCAGATAACAACCAATCAAAATATGTTTGATGTTTAATATGTAGCTATGTTAAGAATTTCTGACCAATGAAATTTCATGATGGGCGGAGCTATTCTGTAGTCTATTAATTAAATTCTTTTGGTTGCTGTTTGACAGATAAAGGTAGTAAGGACATTGTTAAAATAGTCCGTTTGAAATCAGTGGTTCAACGTAAATTTTATAAAGCTACGAGAATACTTTTTGAGTGCAAAGAAAACAAAAATACCTTTATCCGTATCAGTCTTTGATATGTTGTTGAATGAAGTTGTTATTTTTGTTTTCTTTGCAAACAAAAAGTATTCTCATAGCTTTCAAAAATTAAGGTTGAACCACTGATGTCACATGGACTATTTTATCGATTTCCTTACTACTTTTCTGGGCCTAGTTGCTGTCTATCCAAGGTCTGAAAGCTCTCGGATTTAATCAAAAATATCTTAATCTGTGTTTTGAAAATGAACAAAGGTCTTCCAGGTTTGGAACGACATGAGGGAGAATAATTAATGATAGAATTTTCATTTTTAAGTGAACCAGCCAATAAAGATATATTTGGTGTTTAATATGTAGCTATGTTAAGAATTTCTGACCAATTAGATTTCACTGTGGGCGGGGCTACACTGTAGTCTGTTACTTCACTTTTTTGGTTTCTGTTTGTGATAACAGATCAACTTAAAGGGATAGTTTACCCAAAAATGATTTTTTTTTCATGTCGTTCCAAACCAGTGAGAGCATCGTTCAGCTTCGTAACGCAAATTAAGATGAAATCCAAGACCTTTCTGACCCTGCATAGACAGCTATGCAACATGTTGAAGGCCCAGAAAAGTAGTAAGGACATTGATAAAATAGTCAATGTGACATCAGTGGTTCAACCTTAATTTTACGAAGCTACGAGAATACTTCTTGTGCACAAAGAACACAAAATAATGACTTTATTGAACAATTTCTTGAACAGTTTCGTGTCAGTCTTCGACACACGTTTACGAGAGTACCACAACGCATTCATAGCTTCAGAAAATTAATATGTCACATGGACTATTTTATCGATGTCCTTACTACCTTTCTGGGCTTTGAACGTGCCAGTTGCATTGCTGTCAATGCAGGGTCAGAAAATTCTAATTTTTTTATCAGAAATAACTTAATTTGTGTTCCAAAGTTGAATGAATGTGTTATGGTTTGGAACGACATGACATTAATTTTTTGAAAGTGTTAGTTCACCTGATATTTCCTCACCCTCATGTAATTCTAAACTTGTATGACTTACTTTCTTTTGTGGAACACACAAAAACAATTATATTTTAAAAAAGTCTCAGTGTTTTTTATCCATAAAGTGAAAGTCGGTGACGTCCAGTATTGTTTTGGACCCTGTTGACTTCCATTATTCGGATAAAATATTCTTCAAAATATCTTGTTTTGTGTTCCACAAAAGCATAAAAGTCATACAGGCTTTGAAACGACATGATGGTGAGTAAATGAGGGACATAATTTTCTTTTTTTGATAAACTGTTCCTTTAACATGATTGGTATGAAACCAAACTGCCTGCATGATGTGCCCAACACTGCCATTTTCAGTTAAGGGGGCACAACAGGTGAAATGTGTTGGCTCGCTCTTGTTCTCTTTTTTCCCTCCTTTTCTTCCCCTGACTTTCCCTCCGTCTCTCTCGTGCTCTTGCCCTTGTTGGTGGGAGATTTGACCTGGAATGTTAATAGGGGAGTGAGGCTGGAGTCCTCTGCAGATCTCTGGCTCTCTTCACTCGCTGGATAAGACAGGAAGAGAACATCCAAGAGGAAAGAGTGTAACTTAAACTCAACCTTGCTCTCAGTCTTACATTGTCAGTTTCAGTGTGCATAAATGCCATGACAAAAAGTGTGCATTTGTGCTTTCAGTAAAACAGAGGAAAGAAGTGTAATTTTAAGTACAACCAGTAGTGCAAATGGAGTAAACAGGTGATTAATTTGAATTAAAAAGAAGTTTAGAATAGGATAAAATGGAATTTAATTTAATCACTGTTTTGTTTTGGTTAAATTAATGTAAAATAATTTAGCGCAGACTAAATTAAAGTTAAATTTATAATTTCACTAATTTAGGAAAACAGCATTTTTAAACTAGACAAATTAAGATGAATAACGATGGAAAGCAAAACTTAATATGGCAGTAATCCTAATATTTATGAACGGAAATGTAGCAAGGTCTCTCTTTGGCAAAGTTTTTAATGAGGGCTTCTAATGCATCTTTTTGTACCAGATAGTTGTGCAAGAGAGGAAGTTGTTGTTTTTCATCTCCTCTGGCGTGGTTGGATCACCCTGCATTGACTGACAGCGTGAATCTGGAGTGAAGGAGAGGGAGTAAGAGAGAGGAGAAGATAAGAGAGGAAAGCTCAGTTGTGTAAGGGTTACAGAGAATGGGGGAGCGTGGGTTTTTTTAGACAGGCAGACGTTTTTGGGCTAGCTTACAGCAGCTGTGGAGCCCCGCTGGTAGATTAAAAGAGGCTCCCGTCCGCAGAGTGAAGTACAGCAGAACCCCCAGCGGGTGCAGGCGGGGAGGGGCCCACGCAGCTGTCACCCTCCACATACTTTCTCACCCAACTCCAGGAGCTACGACCCAGCAGCCCCACCGTTCACCCACACTCCCCACCATCACAGCGGCACGGACATTAATGGAGAGGAGCTGCAGGCTAGAGAGATGGTCTACCAGCAAATGTTTACTGAGGTTGTGTGGAAGTCATCAAAGATTGGAGGAGTTTGAGATGGTAACCCTCATGCTGCGAAACGCTCACAAGGTTCATCCTAACAAACATCCTAAGGGTTAGTTCATGTACAGGATGAAATCCTATATCATAATCTGAGCAATGTCATATTACGATAATGCTGTGCTACCAAAAAATTTGAGGTCAGAAAGATGCATCCTTACTAAATAAAAGTAACTATTTCTTTAAAAAAAAAACATCAAATATATATATATAACCCTGGCCGCAAGGGTCAATTTTTAAAAATGTGTACATCATCTGAATAAATAAACATTCCATTGATGTATGGTTTGTTAGGATAGGACAATATTTGGCCGAGATACAACTTTTTAAAACTGGAATCTACTTACTAATCAGAAATTAAATTTTGATATATATTTTTAAATATATTTTTCATCAAGTTTTTATTTTTATATTTTGCTTTTATTCAGTAAGGATGCATTTTTAAGACATCTTAATGTTACAGAATATTTCTGTTTCAACTAAATTCTGTCCTTTTAAACTTTTCTTTTTATGAAAGAATCTTTTTTTTTTTTTTTTTTTTTTTTTTTATAAAGGTTTATAATTTCTACAAAAATATTAAACGGCAAACCAGTTTCCGCAATGATTTAGAAATATTTCCTGAGCACCAGATCAGCATAATAAAATGAAGGATAATATGTCACATTTACCATTACAGGAATTACATTATTTTATTTATTTTTTTTTTTTTTTAAAGAAATTACTTTTATTCATTAACGATGCATTAAACTGATCAGAAGTGACAGTATAGACATTTTAATGTTACTAAATATTTCCGTTTCGACTGAATTCTGTCCTTTTATCAAAGAATCTTTAAAAAAAAAAAAGTATATTAATTTCCACAAAAATAATACAGGAATAAACTACATTTTAAAATGTATTAATTTTTTTTAAAAATGTACTATTTTATTAAATAAACGCGGTCTTGGGGAACATAAAAGACTTTTTCTTATTAAAATTAAAATTTATTTAAAATAAATAAAAATACTAATAATTTCCTGTAAAAATCTAAATATTGTTGTATTTACATGCAATAATGCTTCTTTTTCAAAGAGTTAAATAATATAAATATCTTATTTTGTTTGATTATTTTCCTTTTTACCTGAAAATGGATTAAATTCATGTCACAAACCAAAAGATAAGATTATTTCTAACAAATACTGTAGTGAATACTATCGCACCATGCAGTCCTATCCTCTGTAATCAGCATAAGGGTTACCATCTAGACATTTTTGAATAGAAGATAATCAGAGAATTCCTTTGAGAAGTCTTCCATAAGTTTTTTTCCCACTTGTGAGATGTTTTAAAGCAGATTTATTGTCTCTGAGATGGGCCCAGATTCATCTTTGAGGTCACAGAGCACATTACAGCAGCAGGAGTGCCGTCAGTGTTTGTTTCATGATAGCAGTAGTTCAATATTTTGAATTCAAATGCTACACTGTTAACATAAGCTGATAAGCAGGCTTTTTTCCCCTCTGTCGAGTGGAAGGGAGTCTGCACAGCTGCAGCCAGGTCTGAAGTGAAAACACACGCTCTCAGTCTGTCACGCACACACACATATAGTGAGGATTACAGAAGGGAAAAAGAACGATTTGACACTCCTCTCAATGTTCTGACATATTTAGTTGGTTTGCCGGAATTTCGGATTCTCACAAACACACACACAGGCACGCACGCACAGTCACAGGAGGCCTCGGGTTTGCTGAGAAGGCTGAAGTCAGTAGGTCTCTGTGGTAAAGCCGACTGGGGAGGCTTTGTCACGCAGACGCCCTCACCAACAAGCACTGAACAATGACAGTTGTTCAGAAAACACAACAAAACACACACACACTCCCTCGCACAAACATGTCCTCGCTCCCCTTAGTCCAGTCCACACTGCATTTCAACACAGACAGCTCAGCCCACCCTGGGGATATGGGTTCCTTTGTTTTAGATTTGTGGGTGTTTTTTATGTCTGTGTGTCTTTTTTTTATAGGTCTGTGCTGGTTTATGTAACTCTTTCGCATCTCCCATCAATATAAAACTCATTGGTATTGTGCATTTGTGCATTTTCGTTCGATTTCGAAGGGGGCTTGGGTGAGATGAGGTCAGGGGTGTCAAAACCGGCTGAGCCCGGTTGGCTGGTCCGACGCCGTGGCCCCACCCCCCCCAAAGGCTCCCGGCGCACTGCCTGCTGGGAAGGCAAGACCAATCAAACGCCTGACAACACGGACTGTACACAAGCCGTTCTTTTGATTTGTGGAGAAAGACTCGATCCAGCTGGGCTGTGGAGCTCCTGAGGTGGAAGGGGGATGATAGGGCAGGAGAAAAAAAGGGTTAGTCGGGAGAAGAAGTGTTTGCTAAAGGCAGGTGTTTGGCTTTGATGGATGGCGTGGGCTGCAGGTGCTCCCTGCACCTGTGTTGGATCTCAGGTCTTGTTTCTGCGGACTTGAGGTGCTTCTGTTTCCCATCCAGGCTTGAGTGGCATGCACACTCGCTAAAAGGCCCCGCAGAGTTTAACATTTGTAGTGAGGTGCGACGTAATTAGATATAACCAGACTAGGAATCTGTTCGTACTAATGGAGACAGACCCAGACAGGAACGCTCTCAAGCCCAGTCAAGGATGGGGGACTTCTGCTCCTCTCTGATAACCATTAATGATTCTCTCTGCTTCTGGACCACTGCTTTCCCGCTATAATATCATCTATCTCTGTCTCTCTTACAACCATGGGAGTGTAAATCCTGCTCCTTGGAGCCACGAGGAGCAGAGCGTGGTGGCTCAGATCTGACATCCAGCCACTGCTTCCCATTTTTCCAGCTTTCCCTCCTCCTCCTCCTCGTCTTGGCCTGCTCCGTTATTTCAGATGGACGTGAGGAGAGGAGGGGCTGACTTAGAGGATTCATTTCTCCTGGCTCTTTCTCTCCCCTGCTTCTCCATTCATTTTCGGCCTGGGTCGTCTGCAGAGTCCTGACTTGTGCTGCAAATGAGCATTGTCTTTTACTGATAGGCCTCTGACATGCTCATGGGCTGCTCTCATGGTCCCTCCCTGCTTTCTGTCTTTTCCTTTTACTTCTCATTGCTCTTTTCTTCTTACTCCATTTCTGTCTTTTTCCTTACTCATCTGTCTGCAAAGTGACAAAATTTAAGCCAGTAAGAACATTTTTGATGTTTAGTGCAAATACAGTAGTGTGATGGGACAAAAAAATAAACAAGTAACCAATAATATGTCTCGTACCTAGGGATGTAACGATTAAAAATTTCACGATATGACAATATGTCGATATGAAGTCCACGATATGGTATTTATTGCGATATTTAACAAAAAGTCAAATAAAGACTTGGAAAAAAAAATTAAAATTTTGTACATGTTAAAGATAAATTATTCTATCTAATGCACTTTCAAAATTAAGAGCTCCAACCCATATTTTTAACTAAGAAAACTTAAATCACTTAAAAAAAGTAATTAGTTATAGTTACTAGTTACTTCTCACAAATAGTAACTGCGTTAGTAACTGAGTTACATCATTATAAAAGTAACTAATTACCAGGAAAAGTAACTATTGTGTTACTTTTTAAAAAAGCACCTTGGATGCCCCCAATATTAAATATGGTAAATGAATCAAACATTGTACACTAATCAACACTATTTTAATGTTGCTGTGGGACAATGTGAGAGACTCTTTCCAGGGGCTAAATATCACATTATTGGGGTCACTTCAACCCTTAGACATCATAATAACAAGAAAACAATGTGCTTTTGTAAAATAAATAAAATAAACAGGGTGCCCTCTCTGCCATCTCTGTCTCCATCACCTCTCTTCACAGACACATAAATTAAACAGCTTGAATCAGAATATGTGCCTCACAGACATGAGAAATACATGTATAGAAGGCTTGAAATGTCTACTTTTAAATGAAATAAGTCATGTTGAAAAAACAAATATTCTCTGATGAAGTAATTCGTATGATACCAACGCGAGCTCCAGTTTTTGCAAATTTTTCAAATTTTAAACATCCATATGAGACATGCGACATGTAGGTAAACACCACATAACCCCGTAAACACATGTGAACGTTCATCAAATTCATCTCAGCTACTTTTTGTTTCTGGAAGAAGATGCGCTGAGAGGAATAAGCCAGAATTTACCTCAGAAGAAGAGCGCAATGTAAATATTATAGTAACAACGCATTTTATTGTCAGTAACGGTAACAGCGTTGTAATGGGGGAAACATTAATTCGTTTGATTACTCGTTACTGAAAAAAGTAATGCTGTTAGTAACAGTTATTCCCATCACTGGTTATTCCTATAACAGTAATAGCCATATATTGTAAAACAATTGCACTGTAAAATAAATAAAAATGGATATTTCATAGCTATATTATTTTTGCCTCACACTACGGTAGGGAAATTATAATACTTCTTTCCTAATTTCTCCACTTGAAAGAGATATTTTGAATTTGGACTGCAATATCGTTACCCATTTAAACTGTCAGCAATTCATACTGCACTTTTAAGCTTTTATTTTGACGGAGATGACAGTAGAGCTTTTATTTTGATGAAAAACTCCAGCTAAGAAAAGACAGGCTTACAAAAACGTGTCTCATTACAAATTTAGTGAAATGCTGTAATCCTCTGCCACGAAAATAAAGCATAGCAAAAACTATCGCAATACCACAATATTGAAAATATCATTACATCCCTATTCGTCACAAGTCGCATGTTGCAAATTTTACTTTAAAATAGTTTATCGGTTATCGCTTTAGCACGTCGCGCCAGGTTTGGACGTAGTGTAACAGTCTTTTCATCTGCATCTGCTTTGCATAAAAACTGGTGTAAGATTTGCTTTAAAAACAACTTTCATTCATATTTTTTAAACAAATTCAACAACTCATTCCATGTGCAGACATTGTCTGTAACTGACTTTCCATTTCCTCAGTTAGAGAGAAACTTTTGACGTTCAAGCTCGCTTACGTGATTGCATATTTATGCACGTGGTGTGCAAGCATGTGCGGGTTGAGAAAGGCTCATCAGCATGCAGCGGGAGGTGTGTTGTGTATCAGGGACTGGGGGGGATTAGAGAGACTTTACTGTCACCAACCCCAGGAGAGTGAGCTGAGAGCACACACTGACACCAGCATCCAGGAGCCAGATTAGAGCTTCGCAACACACACACACACACACACACACACACATTAATACAAAGAATTTAGCCTCGGCCCTTAACACAAGACACACAACACCCAGTGGTACACGAATGCCACAACATGTAATCTTTACAGTCAGGTAGATTTCGGTTTCATAGATTATCGGACATGTATAGATACGGTATGAGATGGTAAAATAAGGACATCACCAAAAGGAACTTATGCTTTTTTTTATATATATTATATATAATTATGTTTGTGTACATTTAAATATCATTTACTTAATTCATGGATCTTTTTTTCCAAATGATTACCTCCCCAAAGGATGTTTTGTCAGATTCAGTTCACTTTTGAAGAGAATTTTGTCCCCAAACTATATCAAAGTACATACACTCACATACTCCCTTTAAGCTGTAATATTTGCACTTTCCTAAACACACACACTCATAAATTCATTCAAAAGCACAAATAGATGAACATTCCTTCTCAGACTCAAAACAATGTGAACAGACCCCCAGATTGCTGCTAGTCCCCCACAAACACAAAAGGATAAACAGGCATAAAAACCTAAACCCCGCTCCAACACACACACTCGCTTTGGTACACACATGCGGCAATGATCATGTGTCTCTGCACCCCCCACCCTGAGCCAGGTCCCAGATGCCCCAGTGATTGGCCCAGCTCTGCACAGCAGACTGTGGTATTAGCAGGGAGGGGGAAGAGGTGCCAAGGGAGAAAAAGAGAGAGGGAGAGAGAAGAGAAAGAGAAGGAGAAAGACAGAGTGGGGGTAGATGGAGAGAGGAGAGGAAAGAATGCACCCTTCACTGTGGGGAGCACCAGCCTGCCCCAGACCCCCAGAGGGTTCCCCTCTCTCTCCCTCTCTCCCTCTCTCTCTCTATGGTGTTTGGACAGCTGTGAGTGGAGATCAGGTTACGGGTGGCGCTGGCACTTCCTCTGTGCTGGCAGGCGTGTGTGTGTGTGAGTGTGTGCCGAACGTCTGGATGCCATTACCACCATTACACTGCTGGAAGCTCAGCTACGCCACTTTTGACTCAGTACGCATAGTGTCCTGCTACATAGTATGCAAAATGCACACATGAATTAGAACCTGCAGTATTCATGAATAAGTAGGCAGACAATATCAGAATCACATCCTGCATCCGATAAGATGCTGATGTGCGCAGCCAGTGGACACTTTTGCATCCTATAAAAGCAAAATAGACATCAGATTCAGAAAGTCAAGTGATTCTTTTCAAGTGGGTACCAAGCAAGTGTATTTAGAAAAGTTATACAGTATTTTAACATGTTGTTAGATTAACAGCAAGTAGGTTGTCTGAAAATGAGATCAAAAACATTCTTCATAAATACATACTGTGTTTCGTCTTTGCACTCTTAAACTTAAATATCAGTGCCGGTGTTGTTTTTCAGATAGCAAGCTATAAACATGTCAGCTGATTTACTAACTTGCTCAGCAACCAATTTTGCCCATGCAAAATGTACTTCAGCTGCATTATGAACAGCAAGCTGGAATCATTTGCATTGACATACTAGCATAGAGTATGTTGAGGGCCTTACAGTGCACTAAACTTGTGCACTTAATAGCTTTCCTCTACAGTAACTCTATATATCAGTGTATGAATATATTATATCCTTCTAGTCATTATGAGATACCAGTGTTGCATCTTGACGTAGCAGATAATAAAAGTC
This sequence comes from Labeo calbasu, assembly GCA_019740295.1. Lineage (NCBI taxonomy): Eukaryota > Metazoa > Chordata > Actinopteri > Cypriniformes > Cyprinidae > Labeo > Labeo calbasu. The sequence goes on along the minus strand of JAHKKF010529872.1, from coordinate 38,079 downwards.
GTCTGCTGTTTCTAAATTCCCCAAGTCCTTCTGCCTTGCTTCTTTCCCTAGACGCCGAGCCTCTCTCTGCAAGACTTTATGACTTTTGTATTTATGCTGTTTTTCGTTTTCTCTATATTCGTGTTTGTTTGTGTGTGTGTGTGTTGTCTCTCTGCCTGTGAGCTATACCTGCTAACGAGGTCCATATTCAGATGAGCTCTCCAGCCAGGCCAGCTCTGAGGCTAGACGCACTCTAGAGTCTCTCCTCTCTCTCTCTCTCTCTCTTTCTTGCTCTTCCCCTCCCCTCACTGGTTTATTAATTCATTCCCTCCTGTAATGGGCTGCAGCTGGGGAGAGGCAAATCGTTGCTCAAATGCTGATGGAACCTTCAGCTGCTGTCTAATCGCCCTGTTTGTGCGCCACACTCATAAAAGGGGGAAGTCAATGCGGGGAAGAATGTTTTAGTGTCATTTTGAGGTGACTACCACTGGAAATGGATCGTATTAAGGTGCAAGTGCGTGACTGACACCAGGCACGCCTTCAGAAGTAAGACGGTGAGAAGTTAGTGATTTGTTATTGCCCTGGTAATGTTTTCACTGACCCACCATAAAAAAACTTGTTTTTTTTTGGCCAACACTTATGTGTATCAAAAAAAATAAAATAAATAATGAAAAAAAAATGCACTGGTATATTTGTAGCAATAGCCAACAATACGTTGTATGGGTCAAAATGATTTTTGTTTTATGCCAAAAATCATTGGGATATTAAGTAAAGATAATATTGATAAATGATAATGATAATGAAGATATTTTGTAAATTTCCTACCATAAATATATCAAAACTTAACCTTTTGATTAGTAATATCCATTGCTAAGGACTTCATTTGGACAAAGATGATTTTCTCAATATTTTTCATTTTTTGCACCCTCAGATTTCAGATTTTCAAATAGTTGTATCTCAGCCAAATATTGTCCTATCCTAACAAACCATACAGCAATGGAAAACATATTTATTCAGCTTTCAGATTATGCATATATCTCAATTTTAAAAATAATTACCCTTATGACTGGTTTTGTGGTCCAGGGTGTAATATCATTTTTATTAATAGTTTAATTTATATATTTTATATGATTAGTGTTATATATATATATATATATATATATATATATCTCGATAGATAGATATAGATAGATAGATAGATGGATAAAGTTAAAAAAATAATAATGCATCTATAATGTACAGCATAAAAAATCATTGAAAAATATTTTTTTTCTAGTTCTTTCAGTTTTGACACTCATATGATGATGGATTTAAATTCTCTGCTTTAAATATGACCAAAAATATTTAAAAATTAGAACAGTTTTTCCTATTAATTAAAAAAAGGACAGTATTTTAGTATCTTGGTCAACAGGTTGTTGTGCAAACATTGCAAATTCGTAAAAACAGAAACAAATGCCATACAGGGATTTGATTTTCAAATAATTTTTTCTGAATCATTTAAAAATGTAATGAATAATTGTTTACATTTACAACAAACATTTACTGGCTTATTTAAAGATGTGTCCAAATTCACAACAGTGGAGCTATAATCCAAAACGTTTGTCTGACACGTGTCTGTTGACACGATATCTGCCAATGCGAAGGCAAATCTGCTCCTGTCCAATCAGAGAAGAGACGATGTCAGATTTTATTCACGAGCATGCAGTACATGCGCTGAATGCTTATAAAACACTCTGCAACAGGCGAGCGGACTACCGTAAAAAACGACCTGACCCAGGCACCGGCAACAGTTGCTAAACTGAGCTCAACAGTCTCAACTCGGCTCATTATCCAACACAAACTGGCCAAAACAGACTTGGCGCACTCAGTATGCTCCACGCATGCACATACACAATAGAAACAGAAATGCATTTGCCACGACAGACACAACAGTGTGAGGCGGGCGGACGGGCAGGCCCCCGGGAAGCAGCAGCGTTGCTGTTTGATGTTGGGAGCTGATTAATGAGATGTGAGGAGTGAGTGTTTGACGGCTACTCTCTGGGCGCCTGTTTGAGGGGCCCACTGCGTTCATGTGTGTGTCTGTGTGTGTATATGTGTGTGTGTGAGGGAGGAAGGAGAGGGAGAGAGATAGAGTAGGGGGGTGGTAGACCCCTGCTGGTTACCCTTGAACACTCTGCGGAGGTGTCGAGGCGGCCCTAGCTCCAGCCGCTCATGAGGGTGCTGTCGCAATTAAACCAGCACAGCAGAGCTGCCGTCAGAGAGAGAGGCCTCTCTTCGCTACACGCCACCTCGCCAGAGAGAGAGAGAGTGAGGTGAGGAGCGGGCGAGGATGAGACAGGAAATCGTGAGGCTTGAGAGGTAAACGGTAAGAATCCACAAAGGAAGAAGAAATCGAAAACATGAGCAGGAAAAGTGACTTTACAGGAGTCAATGGATGAGGATGATAGGACAGAAGGACAGATAGACGGGATAGAAACCAAAGGCAGCTGGCAAGGTCTTAAAGGGATAGTTCAACCAAAAAGACAATTCTGTCATTAATTACTCACTGTCATGTCATTCCTTCGAACCTTCGTTCATCTTCAGAACACAAATGAAGAAATTTTTGATGAAATCCGAGAGCTTTCAGACCCTGCATAGACGGCAACTACCACGTTTAAGGATCAGAAAGGTAGTAAGGACATTGTTAAAATAGTCCATCAGTGGTTCAACCTTAATTTTACGAAGCTATGAGAATACTTTTGAGCACAAAGAAAACAAAAAAACAACTTTGTTCAACTTTATAATGCACGTTGAATGAGTGAAAGAAGATTGAGTCTGTTAGACTTGATGAAAAACAACTTTAAGGTATCATAAAATGGTCTGTAAGACTTGTACACTGTCTTCTTCAGCCACACGATAACTCTAAACCCATTATTTGCTAATATTTTTGACATTCTTCAGAAGCCAGTTCATTCTTTTGAGTACTAATCATTCTGAATCATTTTTTCATGAATCCGACTCGTCTGAATCTCAAGTTCAATGGTTTCATAAAACTTGGCGTATAGTGTTATTAAAAGATATTTAAGATACTTTTTGTTTTTTTCCTGAAACAACATTAATAAATTAAGTGAACTACTCAACACACTGACTTCAAATACCACATATAATGACTTTAAATTAGGGCTGTCAAACGATTAATCGCGATTAAACGCATACAAAATAAAAGTTTGAGTTTGCCTAATATATGTGTGTGCATTGTATGTAATTATGTATATATAAATACAAACACATTCATGTATAAATGTAAGAAATATTTTAAGTATATGTATTTATTATCATTTTATATAATTTATATTATATATAAATAAAATATTTAGTACATAAATAACATATTTCTTTTAAATAAATAAATAAATAAATATATATATATATATTTGTGTGTATTTGTATATATACATAATAATTACACACAGTACACATATTTATTAGGCAAACTCAAACTTTTATTTTGTATGCGATTAATCGTGATAAGCGTTTGACAGCCCTACTTTAAATCAAATATACTTCAGACCATTTTTTAAACTTGGTGCACCTTGATAGTACGATATTAATGTCTTCACATAATTTTGTTACGATGCAAAGCCAGAGCTATATATTTATACATTTAACTTTCTGTGGTGCATTTTAATGAAGAGGGACAAAGAAACATCTGAACATCATCTTTGGTTGAAGTTACCTTAATATTTTTGTTTCATGTATATTTTCTTTTTTTTTTCACAAAAATAAGTTGGAGATCAAACAATAATTGCAGACCCCCTGCGATACCACCATGGCCCACCTAGGGGGCCGCAGACTTGCCGTTGAACCCTTTCCTTTAGTTATACAGACGAATATTGACTACAACACTTATTTTTCAGTAGAGAAAGTATCTAAGTAGAGTCAATATTATGCAAACATTGCTTTAAAAAGTGTCTGATGCATCCATATACTACAGCCAGGAAGCTACATTTTTGAATAGTGGCACAGAGGTCAGCAGGAGGCTGGCGAGACGAGCGAGATGTGGGTGCGTGGAGAGTTTACTCTTTCTTTACCGAGTTCTTAGCCCTCTGACGTAGCACCGGTCGGACTCGCGCTGGGAGCGGCTCTTTAATTAGCTTCTGATGAGGACCTTGAGGAAAAGAGGCAGGTGATTGGACTTCTTATCCAAATAATTACCTCAATTAAGTCATTAAGACCCTGGGCATAGCCAAGCCCAGAACTGCCTCCCCTGTGCCACAGCATGCATTCATCCCTGATCTCACTCTTCAACTGCTGCAGTGTGTGTGCGCGCTCGTGTTTTGTCTCAACTGATTGTGTTTCTTTAGGCTAGTGCACATTCGTGACCGTCGTGCCTTTTCCTTTTGTCGTCTTATAATGGCAGCGATTCTATCGCACGCGCAAAGTCTGTCTCTCATACTTTTACACACGCGCTCGCTCACAGAGGTAGGTTAATTACCCATAGCATCTGGATGGCCGTATGTGTGTGAGCCCTCGGCGCCAGTGTGGGTCTCAGTGGCTCTGAAAGTGCCCCGGTGCATCATGGGGGATTAAGCATGGGCAGCCGTGGGGGGTTTGAGGGAGACAGCCGTTTGTGAGACTTTCACACTCCTTTTCCCTCTTTGGTTATAGAATTAGCTCACGAGTAAGCTGATTTTGTGCATTCGATTTGTAAATAAAACTGGCCACCATACGTGGACAGGACAATTCCCTGCTCCATTTGATGGAGAGAAAGTGAACAAGAGAATAGATAGTCTGGAATCGGAGGGAGGGGGGCTATGTTCCCCTTTTCCCTTTGTTTTGCTGCTGTATGTGTCCAGGTGTGTTTTCGCCTGCAGAGCTCGGCGGCCCACATCTGGATCAGGCCAGTGGCTGTACACCCAGATGTGCTCCGGTTCTAGACTCGCCTTTGTTTTTTATGCTTTTTGTTAGAGCAGAGGGTAGAGAAAGGGGCATCAGCTGCCTGTCAGGTGTTTGCATAGATGTAAACAGATGTTATTTTGATGAGTGTGAGAGAGAGGGAGGGCAGACGGCAAAACAACAATACTGCTCGTATCAGGAGTTCAAACCCGAGACGTAACGATTGAGGAGCCATCGCTGGAGTGAGGAAACGCGGCATACGGATGAGGTGCACACGCACTTGGCCCTGCCTCGCCTGCTCCATCTGGCCTGTGTGTGCGCGAGCATCTGTGCGTGTGTGTGTGCTGTTTGCATGTGTGTGTTTCTTGCATGTGTTCGACAAATTTGTCGCGCACCTCCATTGAAATTAGACCGACCGCTGATCCTCAGCTTAACTCTTGGTGTTGTTTTGAGGTTGTGAGTTTCGTTACAGTCTGGAGGGAAAAGTTGCCACTTTTTTACCATATGAATTTATTTTAAACCTCCTTTTTTGTTAATATTTAATATTCATTACATTTCATGATGCCATCTGAGGAATAAGGGTCTTATCTAGCAAAACGAATGGTCATTATGTAAAAAAAATACAAATGTATATACTTTTTAACCAGAAAAATGCTCATTTTGCACTAGGTCAACTTCACGCATTACGAAATCACGTTGGAAAGGTCATGTATGATGTAGGCGGAAGTACCGACCCAGTGTTTACAAAGCAAACGTGCAAAGAAAGTCAAACACCCTTTACAAAAAAAGGTAAAACAACAATGTTGGACGATTTTAAAGTTGGAGGAGAAAATGAGATGGATTTTTTCACCCTACCCTACCTTTTTGAACCAGAGTACACAAGGGAAGAACTAACCACGTGTGACCTTTCCAACGTGATTACGTAATGCGTGAAGTTGTAGACGCTCATCGCAGAGCTAGGGCAGGATGAGCTTTTGTGGTTAAAAAGTATATAATTGTTTAATTTTTTTTTTGAAAATGACCAATGTTTCGCTACACAAGACCTTTATTCCTCAGCTGGGATCGTGTAGAGCCTTTTGAAGCTGCATGGGAACTGCAGTTTGGACCTTCAACCCGTTGATCCCCATTGAAATCCGTTATATGGAGAAAATTCCTGGAATGTTTTCCTCAAAAACCTTAATTTCTTTTCGATTGAAGAAAGAAAGTACAAATATGAATAAAGTAAATAAAAAATATATTACAAAGATACCAAGATTTTAACCAAATATATCTAGATCTGATTCTCTTTCGTAAAGATAAATTCATAAATTCATAGATGCGTTATTTTTCTTAAAACGTGTTTACAGGCTCGTACCAAAGATTGATCTAGATCTGTCTGCCAAGGTCCAGGACCTTAAAAAGTAGAAAAAGAATGAAGACGGTAAACATAGTGTGAAAACCGAGAAGGAAAAGTGGAAGAAATGGAGGGGGGGGAGTGGAGTATGTACCCCCTCCTGTGCTGTCCTTCTCATTTCACTCCCGTGAGTGTGGATGTGACATGTTGAATTAGGGCCCTTGGGCTGCTGGGAGCTTTGATTTGACTGAGGACTCTTTAGGTGGGACAGATGAGTTCTCCCAGGGGGACAAACAGCCCCCTCCTTCCACTCAGTGGGGGAATGAACGATGGTTTAAGAAGAAAAAAATTAAAGTTAGGATGAAAAAGCATCCTCTAAACAGAAGCACTGACACACTTCCTTTGTTCTGGATGTGTGCGCATTAATATTGATTTTTATTCGACTGGGGTCTTTGAACATCCAGTTTGGTGTCACCCCTCAGGGGAACACGCCCTGTGCTCGCCCGATTAATGCTTTGTCATCTGTAATAACTCAAATCTTTGACACCCTGATATTAATATTAGTATTTGGTGTTTCTTTGTGGTTGCTTTGTGGTTGTTTCTTACCTTCAAACAGTCTGTCTGGGACAGAAAGAGAGCGTGAGGGAATTGCAAGGAATGGGATATCAAGAGTCAAAAAGAAGGGGAAGAACGAATTCAAGTAAAAGTGACAAAATAACTGTTTGGACGGGACTAGTTTTCCCTGAGGAGTATCAGGTAAATTTGTGCTGTATTTTTAAATGTCTGTAAAAAATTAGACAACCTCTGTAAGAATTACGGAGCAAATTGATAACTTATTTTGGACTAACTCAGGGGACTTCTATTTAATCCCATTTGGATAGAAATGTCTGGAGTATATTATTTTTTCTTAACACTTCTCCTGGTTTATTTTGACCTTTGCCAAATGCTTTAACTAAAGCAGAATTTCTTGTTTCTCTGCCCGGTGCACCTTTATAATGAATGTAGTTTTTTTTGCCAAAACCTTTTTGGGAACAGTTGGTGGTTCAAGTACTGCTGCCATCCCATCTGATTTAAAAAGAGAATTAAGTCAATACAGGGGGTCTGGAATTTTCAGAACGGCCACTTTAGTAACAGCATCAGGTATGATTTTCATCTTAATTCATTTCTAACTCTAGTCTTTTGATGCACACGTCCAGAGCATATGACCTTCCATAACCGCCATAGCCAGAAACATAAAAATAGCGCATAAAAATCACAGATTTTCTTTGTAAATAATTGTCATTCAAACTGCATTTGGAGAACATCTGATGAAGATTGTAAGGAAGCATTTTGGATTTTCTATATGAGATTCTTTAGTCATTTTCCAAACAATTCCCTCACATTCTTACACTTGAACGTGATGCTGAGCGACTAGGATTCTCTCCAGCAGCAGGAAATGAGGGCTTTTGTTTTCTGTGTCTGTAAGTGCGTCAGCGTCATCTGGGAGTCATTGTCCGAATTGGGAATGCCGTATCCAAGATGGCGCTTTTAAAAGCTCTGCTGCTGTCTGAACGCACAAACAAATCTCTAAACACATGTATATTTAATCTTGGCCTTCGAATAATTAATACAGCATTATTTATTGATTTGTTTGTATTTGAGTATGTGATACTAGCATCACAAAAGACATGGGTTTGGGTAACCATGGAAACTCACAGGTGCACTATGGCCTGGCCAGTCTCTGTGGGTGGGGTGGGGTGAGGGGTGGGGAGAGAAGCATGCTGGGAGATTTAGACTCAGAGGAGCTGGGCAAGGCATGCTGGGAGATGAAGGCTCAGAGGAAGTGGCATGCAGAGAAGATATCATGCAGGCATAGAGCATGTTGCAGTCCTGAGGGAAGATGGGCCTTCTTTCAAACTGCTCAGTCGTTCCCTATTCCCTAATCTGCAGAAAGAAACCTTTCCATTAAGTCACATCAAAGGCAGCGCCCTGCACAGGGGATAGAACAGTCATTTGAGACACAAACACGGCTCCTGCACATGATTTGAGGAAGCACAGTAACGAACAAGGTTGTGTGTGTGTGCATAATTTTTTCCATGTTAAAGTACCTAAGTTTCGATAATGTAGTAAACCATTTGCGTGTAAACAAAGGCTTTCAGAACACTGTTTAAACAACCAATGGCTTTTCTGACATGACCAGAGTTTAACTCTGAACACTGCATCATGTGACCAAATGTTGAGAAAATTGCAACTTTTTAGAATTTGGTGTCTTATTTTGAATTGAATTTGAGGTTCCAGACATGATGGACAGATGAACCTTGTGGGGAGTTTGATTTGCAGGTGATCCGACCATAACGCTGCCATTTTGTCATGCAAAAAATAGATAGGAGAGTATATTTCAGGAGAAGTTCACTTCGAGAACAAAAATTTGCTCACGCCCTTGCCATCCAAGATGTTCATGTCTTTCTTTCTTCGGTCGTAAAGAAATTATGTTTTTTGAGGAAAATATTTAAGGATTTCTCTCCATATAGTGGACTTCTATGGTGCCCCTGAGTTTAAAAGGGCGTTTGATCTTCTTTGCATGTTCACTTTGTAAACACTGGGTCGGTAATTCTGTAGCGATGTAGGGCGATTTTGAAGTTGAACAACAATGATGGGAGTTTTTCGACCTACCCTAACTGTCATGAAATGGAATACACAGAGTTTACGCAGAGCTAGATGAGTATTTGAGGTCAAAAAGTATATAAATTATAATTTTTTCTTTTTTTTAGAAAATAACCGATGTTTTCGCTAGATAAGACCCTTCATTTTTGGCTGGGATTGTTTAAAGCCCTTTAAAGCTGCATTTAAACTACATTTTGGACATTTAAACTCGGGGGCACCATAGAAGTCCACTATATGGAGAGAAATCCTGAAATATTTTCCTCAGAAAACAATTTTTTATGACTGAAGAAAGCAAGACATGAACGTCTTGGATGACAAGGGGGTGAGTAAATTATCTGTAAATTTTTGGTTTGAAAGTGAACTTCTCCTTTAACATCGATGGATGTTACATCGATTGTGTGTACTGACCTCTTTCCACGGTTGTAACAAGTTACCTTCTGATGTTCATTCACGTTTGCTTCATGCAGTAACTAGTAAAGATGATCTATTGTTTGACTTTCTTACTAAATGACAGAATTCGAAAGCTGATACTTTTGTACCAAAAACAACCTGCTCTTTCTTGTCTGTTGGTGCGTTGTTAGTTTCCTCTGCTTCGTGATGCATTTTTCACCGCATGAGAACAGGATGAGTGGTGTGAGAGTAATGTTTTAATATGTTTTGATATATATTTTCCACTTGAAAACGTAAAAGAATACTTAAAAATGCTTAAAAATGATGTTAGAACCTAAATTCCTTCCAGTCCAGTACAATTTTCCAGTTCAATTTCTTGTCATGCGGTGCAAATTCTAGTCCAATTCACAGACAGTTCCTTAATTATAAATTTAAATCGGTGCATTTTATGAGTTCACCATTGTCAGACAGCGAAGAGGGGGCGGCAGGAGTGTTTTGCAAAACCTGTTTAGAAACTCTTGTTTTGGCAATTCCACTGGTGCCGCTAGTGGCATAGAAACAACGGCGTTCACTTTTAATTAAAAAGTCTTGCAAAAAAGACTTGTTTTTGCACCCTTGTAGGTGAGCGGATGGAGCGGATGTGACTAATCTAATCCCTTAATTACATTTATCACACTCTTACCAGCTCTGATAACCTGGATTTCTGCACTTCTCCATCACCGTCCTCCATTCTTCCCCTTTGTCGCTGCGCTCGAGCGTTCCCCTCTCTCCCCCACAGATACGTGCAGATATGTAGGGAACCGCAGCTCTTCTCTTTTCAATGAACTCCCCTAACAGTCTCGGCTCTCTGATCATCGGTGCTGATGATGTGTCTCAGATCAGTTTGTAAACATCCACATAAAACAGCCACTGAAGATCTTTGATATGACAGTATTTACAGAGGAAGAGTCTATAGACGCACCAACTGAGAACAGCGAGAGGAAAGATTGTGATGGAAGGGAGAGGAGGGGGGGCGTTCATGGGAGTTTTTGGCAGAGGTTCATACACATGACCTACAAATGATGTAGTGTCTTCATTAAAAGTGTGATTTGTGCATATGTGCGAGCGTTATTTAGCGTGGTATTAAGTGTGTGTGTCTATATGATATGCGCCTGTGTTCCCTAGAGGCCCCAGCAGGATGGCTGTGTGTGTGTGTTTTGGCCCTGGGTGAGGGTCCAAAGGCAGGGCACAGTCGGACGCAGGGCAGGGGGCGGGGACGGTCCAGACGCAGCAAGGTCACTCCGACTGCTCACAATCATCCACATAGAGCCGGCTTACTGCCAGGACCCCTCTCTCTTTCTCTCTCTCATCCCTTCAATCTAACTGTCCCCCTTTTCTTAGCTCTTTCAAAATATCCACCATTTTATTTCCACCACCATCGTTGTTGTTTTTTTCATGTGAGCGCATTTATCCTTTCAATCTCTTTTCATTTGTATAACTCCCTCCCTCTCTATCCTCTCCTGCATTTCATCTTTCTCTCTCTGTCTCCCTCTTTCTCTGGAGGTACAGATGGACACATTTGCAGGTTAACTTGAACAGCTGGAGGTGCATTATTAGCATCCTGCTGCTTCCTCATATTTGCTCAGAATTTTTCCCCCTTCCTTAGTGAGCAGATAATTCACAACCAGCCAACCAAAGACGTAGACGTGTCCTAATAGAGAAAAAACGGGAGAGAGATGAAAGCTAAGGGGACGTGGAAGCGGAGGTAGGCATAGGCGACCTGTTTCGGAAGTAGGGGATGTGGTTCGAATACAGCTGATGTGGTTTTGGGTTCAGTGGGTTGAACGAGCTGCGGGGGAGGACAGAAATGAAGTCCCAGGGATCCGTCCGTGTCCCAAAGGGACAACCGACAATGAGCAATTGTGGTGGAATGGTTCATGGATATTGCTTTTAAGAGATCTCGTGGTTAAAAAGCCTCCGGCGCACCCAGGGGCGTGGATTAAACGCACATGTGCGTACATGTATAAATATACATATATACAAATGAACACGCATATGCGCACAAAGAGCTTAAACGCTTACTGTTTACACAGCCATATTGTCCCTTTTAGAGCACTGTTGTGTATACTTTGTTGAATGTGACCATTGTGTGTGTTTGTAATAGTAAAGGCAGCTGCGTCCTCTGGCAGCCATTGTGATCGAAAGCAACCCGTCATGTCTTCGGAAAGTCGTGTGGCAGATTGCAGCATTAGAGAGAGACAGACAGTGTGTGTGCAGCCGACCAACAGCTCAGCCAACTCCAAATTCACTGCACCAGGCCTCAAATTCAATAAGACCCCACAAAGACCAGGTCCGGCCAACAGCACTGGCCAGCACATACTCCACTGACCACTCACCAGAGCCATAATTACCCTCTATACTGCAATTAGCAATCTGGGGCTGTGCGAGCGCGGGCGCGCTCACGCGTGTGTCCACTTCCAATAAAAGTTTGCAGTTGGCAAAGGAGTTACGGCTCACTTTGACCTTGAAATATAGATTTGTGTCTTCTACGTGTTGCTCTACGTCTCGCTTTTAACAAGGCCAAGTCACCTGGCTGTTCTGAGGAGTTTATTATACGGGTAATAATTCTTCATTGAGCGTATTATTCATGCTTTTGCGTTGCCATGGTGACTCGTGCATTCGCCTCAACACCACACATGCTTCTCGTTCCTCGTTTTATAGTCTAGATGTACTATTATTTAATCTCCGAAGCATATGGTAACACGTGTTGGATTCACGTCTGTTTTGCATTCGCGCCATCTAGGAAGGTACGAGGACATGCGGATGATAGGAAAGAGGTGGGTGAGGGAGAGAAAAGGAGGTGTACAGTGACTGTTGAGGTATATAGAGGCCATGGGAGTAAGTGCTTCTTATAAAGACTTTATCATGTGAAGGGTTTATTGGTATGCTGATTAGAACTATTCCCCCACCGGCACTTTCCAGCATTCAATTAACATTCAAAACACAAATAGCTGTGCATATATTACACGCTAACAATCAGGTCCTCAAGTGTGTATGACTGTGAGGTCGGGGGTGGTTTGTATGTACAAGAGGATGTGGGTGGGTTACTTGCGTGCGTATGTATGCATGGGCACGCATATCATTTGCCCTGGCAACAGAGTAATGCGTATTAATTTTTCGTAATTCAGTTTTAGCCGTTAAAAAGCCTCAGCTCTAAACAGTCTTGCTCCATTCTGTCAGGCATTGCAAGGTCAGAGCGCTGTGCTGTATGCGGTAAACATGCATGTTTTATCCATGATTTGAGCTCTGTTTTGATTGCAGACTCTATCTGCAGCACAGTGTGCAGTCTTTTTATCTGTGTGTGCTGGAAATGAGAGAGCGCTGCCTCAGTGGGAGCACTGGGTGGCCATCAACACTGCAGCCAGACCAGCCTGCCTCATAGGGGGCTAGACCTGCTGACACGTTCTGATTGGTGGAGAAGAAATTACGAGGGTGGCTCTTGTTATGAACAGAGCACTTTGATTGGAAGAGTATGTGGTGGGTTTTTTATAGGGGGCAATTCATTGGCTGATAAACTAAACACAGTGTGAGACCTGTGCAGCTGCTCCTGTAGTGCATTATGGGTAATGAAGTTCTCTGGATGAGAGCACCCTGGTAGTAACAAGGCATAATCAGACTTGGAAAGCTAATTTGATTCTGTGCCGCTCGGAGACCTGAGGCAGCAGTCGTAATGAAGAGCGTGATATTGACGAGACCTCCCAGTAAGATTAACCCTTAAACCTAAAACGCATTCTACAAGCTGACGCTATCTATCTATCTATCTATCTATCTATCTATCTATCTATCTATCTATCTGTCTACATACGTTTTAAAGACACAGATGTTTGATTGTAACCTTTTCATAGTTCCTAGAACTGTTGGCGAAAGTACCTGCTTTTTGGCATGTTTGCACTCCAGGAACTGGAGGAATGATTTCAGTTCTAGGAACTCTATTTGCTCCTAAAACAGCTCTATAGGAAAAACCAGTGACGCAAGTGTAGGCTGATTGGCCGAACGCATATAAAAAACAGGGGCTACCCGGCATTTTTAAAAAGCCATTACAACATATTTATGAACATGGAAAACAGCGATAACTGCTTTTACCTGTTGTAGTCTTTTCTCAGCTTTGATGGTATGTAACACTGCAAGTTGTCATAGGAGATTTTGACTCTTAGCCCAACTTTTTGCTCTTTCAATCACATAAATTGTGCATTTGCGTTCTCCGTTATCAGTTCTGATCGCGGCACCCTCCATTCACGGTTATTGCCGCTTCAGAGTTCCTCCTACCGGTGCGAATGCAACCAGGAAAACAGCCTGAAGCGAAAATTGGTTCTCTAGGAACCATCCTGCTGGCTAGTTCGTAAAACTACACAAACTATGTTTGTTACAACTTTCAATGTGTTAGCCAAACACTTACCTACATATTCGCGTACTATGTCAGTATGTCTTTTATAATCATATACACGCCACCAGGTTTAAACATGACGTTCAGCGTGGCACTTTATACAGAACTATGGGTCTCAATGGCTTGCTTAAGCTCTGAGTCAATAACCACAGTTGGTAGAAATTTACCACACTCATCCGTGCACCAGCCTGAGTCAACAAGACAACCAAACCAGCAGGGTAGACGGCGACGAATAAGCAAGGACGCACCATGAGTTTAGGCGCGCACGACGGCTATAGAGGAAGTAGACGAGCGAAGAGGTGGCGTGCGCTTTGGATGGAGAGTTTGTTTGTTTGCTTGTTTGCATGAAGGTCGGTTTCTGCAGGGTAGAGGGATCCAGCGTCCTACTGTTATGTAATCTGATAGGAGATTCCAAGCTGGTCAACTCCATATGCCGTCCACGTTTGCCAAAAATATCTGGAGCCGGAGACTCCATCCCGTTTGGCAGCCAGATAAAGAGGGAGAGCAAGAGAGAGAGCGTTCCGGAAATATTTGCTGCAGATAATAGGAAACGTGTGAATCAGACCGACAGCCAGGAAAGAACACGGATGAGTTAGTCGTGTCCCCCACTTTGCTCTCAGCATCGCCGTCGGGCCGCGAGTGTGTTTTGTCGAGTCAACGAGGGCTGGGTTTAACTTTTCCGGCATGAATGAAAGTTGTATAAAGGAGACGTTGCGGAGTGACTCACTGTGTGCGTGTATGGTGTGAAAGTAGAGAGATGGCTCCTGGGATTGTTTCAGCAATGCAGCACTCGCTATTTGTGTGTAAGAAAGAAAGAAAAGAAAGAGTAGGAAGCAAGAGCTCTCGAGACCCCCCTAGCCCTGCAGTAGGAGTGAGTGTGTGTGCGTGTGTGTGTGTGCGTACTCAGTTTTGGCCCACATTGCCACCCCCACCAGCACGGGTCAAGCTCAGCACGCCGCCGCTTCTCCCTGCTCTCCCTCTCTGAGTTGCCATGGCAACACACCTTGAGCTCGCCCCCTAGAGAAGCCCGCTACCTCCACCCCCTTTCGCCCCAGCTCGCTCCCCTCCTTCCCCTCGTCTCCCACAGCTCTCCCGCTCTGCCTCTCTACCGCTCGGGCCATCAATCCGGGGGCCGGGGCCGCGGGCCTCAGGGCCAGGCGAGAGGTGCCGAGCCACATGGGATGTGCAGCTCCCATCTACACAGCTCATTTGTGTGCCAGTGCACGCTACAGGGGGTGATGGGTGGAGAGAGCGAGAGAGAGAGCAAGATGGAAGGAGGGAGGCACTCTCATATAGATGGGCCCGTCCCAGAGGAGCGACGCAGGCCAGGGCGCCACCTGGCTCCCCCTGGTCAATTAGCTGGAAGCACATTGGCCAAGCTTTGCAGCAGCAGCCACTGCAGAGGCGCAGCGGCAAGGACTGTTCAGTCGGTGGAATAACAACCTGGAATACCACATGAATACGTCTTTTACTCATTTGCTTTCCACCTATCTGTTTGCACGATCGCTGTTTTCTTGATTCGATCCTCTTGCCGTTTCTCTCTCGCGCTCCCTCTCCGCCTCCCTCCCTCTATCGATGTCCTGGAAAGCCCTCATCAGTGATTCTGCGAATGTGTGGCGGCTTCATGCCGTTTCTCAATTAAGATGCTGCATACCTTTAGAGGCGGCCAGTTTTCTTTTTTTTTCCTTCTTGTTCTTTCCCTCTCAATTCCAGTTAAATATTCTCTCAGACGCACATCCCTGCCTCTAGCTGCTCTTATATCTCTATTTTCCCTCCCTCCCATCCTGCTTTGCTTAACACAGGCTCTAATAAGCGATGAATATAGGGTGAGAGTCTTTGAGGAGAAAGGGTGGACGGCAGTTAAAACGGTTAACCTCTCTCAATAATCCGATTCCAAATCGGGTGCTTTCGATCAAGCGACACGCAAACGGCACTGTGTACATATATATACACAACATGCCAAGCATCAATGCTTTCCGAGATGAAGGGAAGGAATTCTGAAATCTCTTCGGTTTGCCTTTCACAATGTGTCGCAGTGCTTGTAAAGTCCTTTTGTTCTTTTTTTAACCCCCAGTTAGTTTCAGTTATGAAAGAGCGTGTTGTTGTCATGCACTTCCTAGGCCCTCTGCTGCACTCTACACGTCTGTCTTCTCCTCTTTAGTGGTGTGATGGCTCCCCTAGCACACTGCAGTCCCCCTCTCTGAGACCTTTGTGTCAGCCTCACTGATCAAATGCTCTCCCTGACAGCACTAGTCTGGTTTGCAGTAACAAGCAACTGTAATCCCAACGTAGCCCCATCACTCTCTCATATAGAAAGAAACACACACACACACACACAATGAAGTGGAGAGCTTAGTGTTTCTGCGCAGACTGGAAAATAGATGATGGAGCATGTTCCGTACTTACTGATCAACTGCGGTTCTCTCGGAGCGAGGCTTACTTTTACTGCACACACACACACACGCATGCGGAAACACACATGCTCACAGGCCCCTTGGCTACCATTACTTTGTGTTGGACAGCCCAATTATCCCTTTGCTTTCTGCTTTCTTTAGCAGAATTCTCTTCCTCTAACTCTCTTTCTCTCATTTTTCCCAATTTTTCACTTTGGTCTCGCTTCCCTCTTGTTTCTATCCGTGTGCATATCGTTCGGTGCGTCCGTATCCGTGGAACAGATGTTGTCTCATTTTTTAGTGTAGATTCTCCCTCAGAACTACTAAACCCGGTTGTAACCTCGCTGCTTCCTCTTTACTTGTCCTTGTTTCATTCTTCTCAATTTTTGGTTCATTTTTGGTACGTTGTCTTATTATCTTACAGTGTTAATTCTCAAGTAAATGTCTTGTTGTAAGATTTATTACGTATTTCAACTGAAAAACAAGTCAAAAACCACTCATTAAAAACACATTAAGAAGTCATTGTTTGCTGTGTGACTAGCTTTGGTGTGTCAAATGTCTTTTGGAGAAAAATCTCCACTAGTTTTGAGAATGATTTGTACAAGACAAGAAAATCTGAAAAATGCTGATAAAGAATAGCATTTTTGTGTGCGTAGTATTTGGTTCGTTCAGAGCCGTGCACTGGATCTTGCCTCATACAAAACATTCCCTTAACTACTATAGTTCAGATTTGTCTCCAAAAGCATTTGATACACTAAACCTAGTCATAACCCCTGTCTGCTGCTGCTTTCATTCTCCCAGAAAAGAATCAATTTTTCACTTGGTGTTGCATCCCTCTCATCCCCATCCTTGCGCAAATGTTCGTTCAGTCTGCATCCGCGAAGCGGATCTTGTCTTGTATCTCGAGACGATCTGGTCTCGTTCAAACCTCGGCCCCCCGAACTAGAGCAGATTTTCTCCAAAAGGCATTTGACATATTAAACTCAGTCGTAACCTCTGTCCGCCGCTGCTTTCATTCTCCCAGAAAGGAATCCTCTACCCCTCCCGAACGCAATGTCTTTTAGGAGGCAGTGGGGGAGGACAGACCAAAGCGGTGCCCTTGCCAATCCCCCCCCTACACTCTCGCTGCCCCCTCCGCCTCTCCTCCCGCTCCTTTCAAACGGGGATTAGAGCACCCTTGTGTGGGCCTTTGAGACGGAGCGGAGATTGGAATCGGCGGAGGTGGCTTTTGGAAGGGAGGGGTGGGAGGTGGAGGTCAGGGTGATGGTGGGGATATATGATTGAAGACTTTATTAACCCTCCGTGCACCCCGTAGCTCAGCAGCGGGACTCTTCGGGCCTGTCTGCACGGGCCGGCGGGGTGCTGGACGCTTTGGGAAGACGGGGGTCTGGGAGGCGGCGCTGTGTCGGCGTCTACCGTACCCCAGGGCTCAGTTAGGGGTTCGGGGGATCGGGGTGGGAGTCCGGCGGCGGGTGTCTGATGGAGCGCAGGCAGGCGGGCCGGGCTCAGGCCTGTGTGGCGGGTGGGTGATAAGACGAGAGCAGAGGCGTCCAGCCAGGACACGACGCCCACCTTTCATCTGTCCCGCACCAGCAGGGGGCGGCACTGATGTCACTCAGGCAGGCTTAAAATAGAGCAGCGGGCAGAGGGAGGGCACAGAGCCTGCAGCACTGGGGGGGCAGCAGGCAATTACCGGCCGGGAAAGAGACGGCACTGGGCAGAGGAGGGGGAGGAGGAATGGGACGGGTGGTCATACTGTCCAGAGCTGAAGATTATAAGCCTGGGACCACAAATGATGTGCAAGGATGGGAAGAAACAGAAAAATGACCCCGTTCGCTCGAGAGATCTCAGAGACTTGCTTACGAGACGCCCTCGCAGACGGTTAATGTGTAAAAATGTCGTGCCTTGTCTTTTGGCAGCGTGTGTCTGTGTCTTTCTGTCTCTCATTCTCTCTGTCTGACCCTGCTGGTGTGTGTAACCTGTTGTATCGTGCTCTTGTGTTGCAGAGGAAGGCATCAATCATGAGTGCAAGCTGTGTAACCAGATGTTTGACTCTCCGGCCAAGCTCCTGTGTCACCTGATCGAGCACAGCTTCGAGGGCATGGGAGGCACCTTCAAGTGTCCCGTCTGCTTTACAGGTGAGGGGTCCCGCCCGGGGGGTTGGTGGGGTTGAGGTTATAGGGTCAGGGGCAGTCAAAGAGTTTGGGGGAGGTGGGGAGGATACACACTGCCCGCGATGAGAGGGTAAGTGCACACAGTGTACGGTCACATGGTCATACATGTGGCCAACTGCAGTCAATTAAGCACCATTTAGGACATTCCCTCATGTAGGATTGCATGCAAAAGTGTCTTTTTTGTCTTCTCTTTTCTTCTAGTCTGTCTCTACTCCGTTAATGCTGTCTTTCTGCTTCACTTTTTTACGTCTTGTCTCACCATCTAGTTTTTCATCTCATCGTAACTATTCTCTTCTCTTCTTGTCTCATTTCATTTTTTAGTTTTTATTTTAGTTTTGTCCCATCTTCTCTCTATCTTATTTTTTCCTTTTTTTACATACATTACTATGATCATTTCCTTTCAGCTTCTTATCTTGTTCCTCTTCTCTTCTCTTCTCTTCTCTTCTCTTCTCTTCTCTTCTCTTCTCTTCTCTTCTCTTCTCTTCTCTTTACTTTTAGTCTTCTGTTCTCTTCTTTTGCACTTTTCTCATCTCTTTTTGTTTATCTTGTTCGCCTTTTTTAGTTTTTTCTCCTCTTCTCTTCTTTGTCATCTTGTTTTCTCATCCGTTTTTCCTCAACTTTTTTCTTTCGGTCTCATTTCTTTCATTTTAGTCTTTTCTGTTCCCTTCTTTTCACTTTTGTCATCTCATATGTGACCCTGGACCACAAAACCTGTCATAAGGGTCAATTTTATGAGATTGAGGTTTATATATCACTAAAAGCTGAATAAATTAGCTTTCCATTGATGTATATTGTTAGGATAGGATTTATATTTGGTCGAGATACAACTATTTAAAAATCAGAAATGACAGTGCCAAAAAATATTGAGAAAATCGCCTTTAAAGGTGTCCAAATGAGGTTCTTAGCAATGCATATTACTAATCAAAAAAATTAAGTTTTGATATATTTACAGTAGGAAATTTACAAAATATCTTCATGGAACATGATATTTAGTTAATATCCTAATAAATTTGATCCATACAATGTATTGTTGGCTATTGCTACAAATATACCCGTGTGGTGTGGTTCTCTTTTTTTTTTTCTCCCCTTCTCTCAACGCCACCACTCACCCCCTCTCTCTCCCCTCCATTCCTCTGCTCCATTTCTCCTCCTTGTCCTGCTAATTGAACTGAATTAACTATTAAATTCATTGTTCATCCTGGCGAGAGAGAGGAAAAACCAGACATGGACTCACTTTGAGAATACAGATCAGCTTAAATGCATAGAAGATCAAAATACACACGCATACTCTACATATACATGCTACATAATATAAATAAAGATCAGTTTCTCTAGCCTTGAGATGGAGGAGAGATATTATGACACGCTCTTTATGCAGAAGCACACAATGGTTAATAAAGTTCAACGTGGCCAAGACAGGAGGCTGCGGTTCGTGCAGGCGACCTGCTGAGCTGATGCTAAAGCTAATGAGAGCTGATCTCCCCGCTGTGATGCCTGGTGGGACTCATGACCCCTGGGCAGATCGAGCCCCTGTCAGTGGACCAGAAGGCACTGCAGTAGAATAGACAAACAAGAGCCCACAGTTAACTGGCTTTATCAAATCAAAATGGTCATTTTGCACGCTGTAAAGTATCACGTACAGACTGCTAGCTTTTTCTGTAGGCCAGTTGTCATGCTGAATGTCTTTGAGGTGAGAAGATCCGTGTGTGTGTGTGTGTGTTCAGGAGAGGAGAGGTCAGAGAATAAAGGGCAGGTTTATAGAAAGGCAGTGTAATCCGCTCTCGCTCTCCAGGGTAGGACCCTCCGTGTACGTGTGCATTTAGTTAAACAGGCCCGGTGTGTGTGTGTCTCCTCACACTAAGTTTGAAAGTCACTTTGGACTGTTTGTCAGCTAACCTTTGGGAATCAGAAATCATTACTTGAGCTTGTCAACATTAAAGACTGGTGTTGGAGGCCATATTGTCCCCAGCACTGGAACGCGCCGTTCTCCAGATAATTTCGCACTCGATTCATCTTTTTCTTCCCTCACCCATTCTTTATTACTCCTCTTCCAGTTCCAGCTCTTTCCATATTCACTGTACACTCCCGTTCGCTTCTCTATTCGTCCTTCTCTCCACCCCTCTGATCAAATCATTTGTTCTTTTGCCTTGTCCGTCCCTTTGTCTCCCTCTCTCTCTTCCTCCTTGCGGATTAGTTCTCCGTCTTTCTTTCACCTTTACCGAGTTGTTTGGCTACACCACGTTCTCTTCCCCCTTTCCTCCCTTACAGGTACGCAGTCCTCTTTTAAACTTTAACACTATTCCTGTGTGGCTCATGAATAAGTAAGCGGATGCCTTCTCCTCCAGGGACGCTCAATAATTCATAGTCTCCACACACAGCAAACTTAAGTTTACTGAAACAAAAAAAAAAAATACACGAACGGAATTTAAAAACCCGAGGAAAGAGGAATGATTTATTGATAAATATCACAAGGTCTGGTGGGGATACTTTAGTCTGTCTCTGTCTCTCCCTCCATCTCCGGCTGTCATCCCCTGCTCTCCGATAAAGAGAGTTTGAGAGCTTTTCATTTGAGGACGCCCCCTCCCCCTTCCTCTTTCCTCAGTGCCGACACATTGTCTCAAATCCAAAAAATTCATTATTTTTATTCTCCCTCTCCTACTCAAAGCGTGAAAGTTGGTAGTCATGGATTTTTCTCTTTTTTTAATTCCTCAGGATTAGTTCTTAATCGAATCAGCTATTTTCACAGCCGATTCGCTGTACGCTCCTGGGTAAAGCGTTTCGGCCAATCGTTTGACTGCTGTTTCCCTTCTGTCTTTTTCTCCCCAGTGTTTGTTCAGGCCAATAAGCTGCAGCAGCACATCTTTGCCGTCCACGGACAGGAGGACAAGATATACGACTGCTCCCAGTGTCCGCAGAAGTTCTTCTTCCAAACTGAGCTCCAGGTGAGTAATGCACAACCACATGGCAGTGCAACAAAAACAGGTGAACATTCATGACTTTCTGAAATGAGTCCAAAAATCATTTTTACAAGACCTGCCAGTGTTAGTTGAGAACATTTACTGACCATAAATATGTATCCCTGACACTGTGTTTTATTTTATTTTATTTTATTTTATTTTATTTTATTTTATTTTATTTTATTTTATTTTATTTTATTTTATTTTATTTTATTTTATTTAAATACTGCTCTCCCAATTCAGTGGAAACCACACATTGTTACAGTTCCTAATACATTTAAACATGAGTAACTCTTTACTTTCCAAAGCCAATTTTTACTCACATTTGGCACGAGGACTGATAAGAAAAACATGCATCTAGAACAACCACAGGCCTCAGTTTTTTGAAACTGAGATTTATTAATCTATTTGATATAACTATTTGAAAATCTGCAATATGAGGGTGCAAAAATCTAAAAATTGAAAAAAATCGCCTTTAAAGGTGTCCAAATGAAGTTTTTATTTATTTATTTATTTTTACTATTTAAAAATTAAGTTTTTATATATTTACAGTAGGAAATTCACAAAATATTTTCATGGAACATGATCGTTACTTAATATCCTAATGATTTTTGGCATAAAATAAAAATCTGTAATTTTGACCGATACAATGTATTTTTGACTATTGCTACAAATACACCTGTGCTACTTATGTACCCTTGGTCCAGGGTCACATTTGACCATTCAGAACTCATATTTGAATGGTTTCTGATCAAATTTTATGTTTCATAAGTGCAACGAATCTTCTTGTGTATGTGCTTTGTGATGTTTGGAATATAGTGGGATTCTGTAGTCGATCTCAGTTAGCCCTGATAGACACAGATGTGACACTGCTAATTGTATTTTATCAAAATATTGCTCTCCCAATTCAGTGGAAACCACACATTGTTACAGTTCCTAATACATTTAAATGTAAGTAACTCTTTACATTCCAAAGCCAATTTTTACTCACACCTTATTTGTGACCCTGGACCACAAAACCAGTCATAAGGGTCAATCTATTGATCTGTTTGATACAACTATTTGAAAATCTGGAATCTGAGGGTGCAAAAAAATATAAATATTGAGAAAATCGCCTTTAAAGTTGTCCACATGAAGTTTTTATATATTTACGGTAGGAAATTTACAAAATATCTTTACTTAATATCGAAATTTTTTTGGCATAAAAATTTTTGATCCATACAATGTATTGTTGGCTATTGCTACAAATATGCGCGTCCTACTTAAGACTGGGTTTGTGGTCCAGGGTCACATTTGACCAGTCAGAATAAAGTATTCCAGAAAGTCTAATGTTCTTATTTAAAAGGTTTCTGATCAAATTTTATGTGTCATAAGTGCAGTGAATCTCCTTTGTGATGTTTGGAATATAGTGGGCTTCTGTAGTCGATCTCAGTTAGTCATGATAGACACAGATGTGACACAGATCACAGCTAATAAGGGAATTAAAGGGGAAAACAAGGTGCATCCTCAAGCCAGTAACGATTAGACCCATTACTCTGCAAATCAATCACACCACCTGCTGTGACTGCTGGAACTCACATTCATCCACACACACACGCGTGCGTCGTGCGTCAAGGCAGACAACTGGGAATGCTGTCCCGGGCCCACTCGCACACACATTTGCGATGCATATACAAAAAACAGATTCATAGACATTGATAGACATTGTGTACTCGCACATGCACAAAATGTTAATTTTGTTTGCTTTCACTACATTTTCTTTATTATAATGACCTCTTTTTGTACTGCGTTGGCTCAAAATCAAACAAAACCAGCTGAGATCCACTGCACCACTAAAAACTATATATACACTGTATGGAGGAATGTACACTAATCACAGTTCAGATGGCCTTGAGCAGTTAGAGATACTGTACAGACAACTGTATGCCCTACAGGTTCACGCTCAAGTTCACAGCACAATCTGATGTCTGACAGTTCATCAAAAGCCGTTTGCCTACTGTAACAATAACACACTTTGTCCACTTGACATTATTTCTTTCCGGATGAGTCTCTGTTTCTTGCTTTCTCTCTTTCATTGTCTTTCTTTTTGTCTTTGTTCTGTATCTGTTTCTCTTTCTGTCTCTTCTGCTGTGATAGGTATAGTCTCTCTCTCTCTTTTACTGAAGCCTTTATCTGAGTTCCCTGAGGGAGGCCCTGAACCCCTCCACTCAGAGACTGACACACTCACACACATATAGACTTTAGCGAGTAAGCGCTGCCACACACGTTTACAAAGTGCTGCCACACTCTGTACACTTTTTGCTATAACTTTTCTTTATGTCACCGTAGTTCCCAAAGTCCCTTTTCTTTTGACATCACTGTATACCTTGATGTGCGTTTTCACTGACAGCGATTTATTCCTGCTCAACTTAGTCACAATGCCAGTACGTAGCCTCAAATCTTCAGTTCATCACTGCTAATCGCTGTCAATGCATCGATGTCATTTTTTGATGTTTTATTGACAGTCTGTGGAACCACAGCGTAGTTTTGTTCTTTGTTGGCCAGGAGTTTTGTGTCTTCATTGCCCAACAAAAAGATGTTTTTGTATAGAAATACAGACATTCTAGTGGCTGTGGTTTGGTTTTAAGCACCTCTGGATGTTCCTGACCCGTGGTAATGATTCCCAGCGGAGGCAGACATGGCAGAGCAGTGAGACACATCTGCTGACTCAAGTTTAGCTGGAGATATCACAGAGCTGTGAGGTGAAAAATAGTATCAATTTAAGCACCAACTCAAATGCAGACATCTCAGCCAAGCCTAAGGGCCAGACAGAATTTAAATCTCTCTCTCACACACACACATTCTTCCCACGCAGTCCCTTCTAAAGGACTAGAACTAAATGTACTGGTTAAAAAAGTTACTGCTAACTGGTTGATTCTCCTTGAGGGACTTGACTTTAGTGGTGCAACCTTGCGCTCCAATAGTATCAGCACTGGATTCAGAATTGTCGAAGGATTTTTATGCCCATTTTTGAAGTTTTTCTTGATTGCTCTGACCAAATGTAACCCTGGACCACAAAACCAGTCTCAACTAGCATGGTTATATTTTTAGCAATAGCCAAAAATTCACTGAATGGGTCAAAATTATTGATTTTTCTTTTATGACAAAAATCATAATATTAAGGATATTAAGTAAAGACCATGTTCCATGAAGATATTTTGTAAATTGCATAGAGTAAATGTATCAAAACTTAATTTTTGATTAGTAATATGCATTGCTAAGAACTTCATTTGGACAACTTTAAAGGCAATTTTCTCAATATTTTGATTTTTTTTTTCAAATATCTCAAACAAATATTGTCCTATCCTAACAAACCATACATTAATGGAAAGTTAATTTATTCAGGTTTCAGCTGATGTATAAATCTCAATTTAAAAAAAATTGACCCTTATGACTGGTTTTGTATATAATATAATAGTTTAAGAATCAGCATTTTAAAGGACTAGTTCACTTCCAGAATAAAAATGTCCTGATAATTACTTACCCCCATGTCATCCAAGATGTTCATGTCTTTCTTTCTATAGTCGAAGGGAAATTAAGGTTTTTGAGGAAAACATTCCAGAATTTTTCTCCATATAGTGGACTTCAATGGGACCCAACAGGTTGAAGGTCCATACTGCAGCTTCAAAGGGCTCTACATGATCCCAGCTGAGGAATAAGGGTCTTATCTAGCGAACCGATTGATCATTTTCTAAAAAAAAAAATGCTAATTTGTATACTTTGTAACCACAAATGCTCATCTTGCACTATATCGACTTCACGCATTCCAAGTCATGTTGGAAAATGTCACGCATGACATAGGCGGAAGTAGTATTTACAAAGCATTTCTGTAGGAATCTGTGTAATCAAGAATTTCACATGAATTCACCAAGTTTGGTTTGAAAATGACTTCTGTGTGAAGTCACTTTGTGCATCAGTTGGCATACGTGCCTCAACTAAAACGTGCAAAGAACTAACAAAAATCTTAAAGTATTTTTGCTTATTGTTTGCATTAGTCAGAGTTAGAGTTTGTTGTAGGAGTCTAGCAGTTTGTGCATGTTTTATGAAATCTGACCCAAACCTAACGCAAAGCCTGACAGTTGTCCATGCCCCGATACTACACTAGATCAGTGGTTCCCAACCACAGTCCTGGAGGCCCCCCAACACTGCATGTTTTTCATATCTCCTTAATCAAACACACCTGATTCAGATCGTCAGCTCATTAGTAGAGACTCCAAGACCTGAAATGGGTGCGTAAGACAAGGGAGAGATGCAAAATGTGTAGTGTTGGGGGGCCTCCAGGAACGTGGTTGGAAACCACTGCTCTAGATGTGTGTTTGACTCGCATTTCTCCTTAAATAGTCCAAATAGTAAATGCAAAATGTGTCTGCTAAGAACCTAACTATAATCCTAATGTACTGCCGCTAGGTCAGCGCCAGTGTATGAAGGCGATTGTTTCTCTCTCGGTTTCTCTCTCTCTCTGTGCTGATTATGGGGCAGACAGATTGAGTAGGGGCAGGACTGTGAATAACTCAGCCCACAGTGGCTGCCACGGGCCGCTGGGGTCAGCTGCATCCTGCCCTAGCCCAAGTTCCATTCATCTTTGTGAGCTATGGGCCACCATCCCTGCAGCCCCCTCCAGTGCCCGCCTGTGTGTGTTGGTGGGTGGGTCTTTATAAGTAGCAGGGTGTGAGGTTAATAGCTTACTCAGGTCCATGACTTAATATTTTAGGGGCTTGGGGGGTGTGACCTAAATCTCCTGCATGGTTCAAACACACCACCCCTCCACGTGAGCCCCCGGCCGCGGCGTGACAGTGATATAAGGCCGGCGGCGCTGGGCATATGGCCGGTCAGTCCATTTAGCAGCAGGGGGAGCGCTGGACCCTGTCGGTCACTGTCTGCCTCACCCCGAGGCCGGCCAACCGAGATACTCGCACCAGCCCATGGCTCAGCGGGCAGACCGCATCACTACCATCCGCTCCGTCCCCCACATCCACTCCGGGCCCACCTGAGCGGTGACGGAGGTGAGGAATTGAGCAGGGACAGCTCCGTTCCTGCGTCTTG
Source organism: Labeo calbasu (assembly GCA_019740295.1). Classification (NCBI taxonomy): domain Eukaryota; kingdom Metazoa; phylum Chordata; class Actinopteri; order Cypriniformes; family Cyprinidae; genus Labeo; species Labeo calbasu. Next base: position 11,830 of record JAHKKF010529872.1, on the reverse strand, counting down.
ACCCGTGCCGGGTTTTCCCCTGCTCCTGCCCAGGTGAAAGGAGAGTTGAACGTGTGTGCATGTTGTTAACAAGACTGAATGGATGGACGGGCATGGCCTATGCGCCCTACCCAGCATGCCCTCCCAGTGCGGCCCCACTCTGAGTTAATCCTCGTCTTCCCATGAGCCTTCACAAGACACGTTACTGTATCATCCCCCTCTCCCTTATGGCAAAGTTTGCTTCCATCCTTTATCTTGTCTCTAATTCTTTCTCTCGTTCGCACTCCCACCAACTCCCTCCCTTCCTCAAACTGTTTCCAACTCTCTCGCTCTCTCTCTCATTCGCCTTTTTATGTCTCTCATTCTTTCTCCCTTTTCCATTTTCTTTTTTCTGGCTCCCAGAAGAGCCAGCCCCCATGCATATTTTAGCCCCTCTGTGTTGCCCCCACCCACCCCTCTCTCTCCGTCTCCCTCTTTCCTTTCTGCCTCTCCCTGGTGCCCCATAAATAGTGCAGATGTAAGCTGGTAAATAAGTGATGCTTCGCCCCGATCAGCGCAGCTAGACCTACTCTGCTGGATCCTCCACTCCTTTGTTAGAAACTTCAGAGACTTTTTGTGTGAGTGAGTGTGTGTGTAGATTTTCTTTCAGTTGTTATTTTGTTTCCCCAGGTGAACTCCCAACCGCCCACCCTTCGGCCCTTCCATAGGCACTGCTGTCACTCTCTGACAGCGCGCCTCATTTTTACACACTGCCGGTTCTGATTGAGCCCTCCAGGGGGCGCCGCATTCCCCCCACGCCCTGTATCCCTTCCCCGCTGGCATGTGTGTGCGCACGTGGGTGTACGGTATTTCCTTTAGCGCTGGTTAATATTTAACCGTACTCAGCAGTTTGGATGGATGGATGGGTGAGTGAGTGCATGTGTGTGTATGAATGAGGGAAGGAGGGGGGTCTTTGCACTTGTTTGTTTGTTGATGCCTCCTTGTCTCCCCCCCCCTTGACATTGCGAAAGTGTTGAATATTTGAGGGCTGTGAGTTCTCATACAGCACTGAGCGGAGTGATGTAAGGGGGCGGCGTTCATCAGGGCGTACACACGTACTCGCTTTCTCACACACTCTCCATTTTTCACAGAGGTGGAGGAAGAGCTTGTATGATTTCGAACTGCGATTTGTATTTTGTGTTGCACACACTGGAGACGAGGTACATGGTTTCTCCAAACCTTGCAAGCAAGAAACCTCTACTGTTATTGGACATATTTAGGGTTTCGGGATTGTTCAGATCCCTAACCCTAAGTATTTTTTTTAAGATGTGTTTTTGGCATTTATTGTGATATAATAGTATAGAGCTGAGAGGAAGTGAACTAGGAGAGAGACAGGGGGTGCGGGAGCAGGAAAGGTCCTCAGGCCGGCATTCAAACTCGGGATGCCCATAGCTCATATTGGCTCCACCTAACACCAGTCAAAATTTGGGTCAGAAGGATTTTTTTTTAAAGAAATTAATACTTTTATTCAACAAGGATGCATTATACATAGGGCTGCCCCCTAATAGTCAACTAACCGTTAGTCGACAAGAAGAGGCTTGGTCGACCAAAATTTCGCTTAGTCGCAGGAAAAATCCACAGGAAGTGGTCAAGTCACGCAGTCGGTGACGGACAAATCGTTAATGGCTAGTATATGTGGTAATCGGGCAGGACATCCAAACGCTCACTTATCTTTCATCGACCTCAAATATGGCTTATCACAAGAAAAAAAAAACGAAACTGTATGCTTGCTTTACAGACATGAAAAATATACCTATAGACAGCATAATATCTACTTTAAAATGAACCAATTCAAATGGAAAACAAATACTCTCAGATTATGTAATCCGTAGTACATCACTACTGCGGAGTCGCCGACTTCATCTTTTAAAATGATAACAAACAAAGCACTACTTTATCAGTAAGTTATTAAAATGTTAATGCAGCCTCCTTACTGTTTTTCCGTGACACATTCACAACCATTACTTCTGCCGGCGTGCTGTGGCAAGCTTTATGTGTGCGCTTGAGCGCTTGGCTATGTAGGCAATTAAAGGCTCATTACTATGACTTAAAAGCGATTAGTCGACTATTGCTTAAAATGAATGACTACGAGTCGACTAATCGCAAAGCACTAAATACATTTATCAAAAGTAAAGATTTTTTGTTTGTTACCAAAAATTTCTACATGAAATAAATGCTGTCCTGTTGAACTTTTGATTTATGAAAGAATTTTAAACAACTGTTTTCAGCATTGATAATGATAAGAAATGTTTCTTGAACACCAAATCAGCATATTAGAATGATTTGTGAAGGATCATGTGACACTGAAAACTGGATTAATGATGCTGAAATTTTAGCTTTGTCATCACAATTATAAGTTACACAATATATTAAAATAAAAAACATTTATTTTGAATAGTAATAATGTTTTATAATATTACTGTACTGCTGTTTTGATCAAATAAATGCAACTTTAATGAGCATAAAATACGCCTTTCAAAGACATTTTAAAAATCTTTTCAACAGAAGTGTATATAAAATGAAGACAAATATAAAATTGGTGGTATTCACGGCAAAAAATGCTTTTCTTATTCGATTTTTTTGTCTCGTTTCCACCCAGATATCTAAAAATACTTAAATCAAGACTGATTTTCTAGACAAGTAAAAATTATAGTCTTGTTTTCAGAAAGAAACAAGTCAAAATTACGTGAGTTTTTGCTTGAAACAAGCCAAATAATCTGCCAACGGGGTAAGCCAAATAATCTTGTTTTCTGTTTGAATTTTGAGATTATTTTGCTTTTTCTTAATTTGACTTGTTTTTGAAAACTAGACGATAATTTGTACATGTCTAGAGAATGTTTATTTATCTGGGCTGGAAACAAAACAAAAAAATCAAAGTAAGTGTTTTTGCATTGTAGACAACAAAATGAAAAAAAAAAAAAGACTAAGAAGGAAGCAGAGAACCAGAATGTCGTAGAATAAAATAACACCCTAGCAACAACACAGCAGTGCACTCAAAACATTCAAGTGAGTTTTAAAGCACCACAGACATTTCCCCCGGAAAACATAAAGTCCGCCTTAAACTAGATTTAATATTAGTGTATGAACAGACTGGCACGTTTTTACTCGTATACCCCGCATTAAGCAAATCACGCAGTTAACAAGTGTAGAAGCTCTAAAAAAACATTTGTAGAATCTGTTCCATTATGTGTCATATTAGATTTATAATGTACGCGGAGAGTTTGTCTGGTGTGCTTTGAATCTGCTTTTGTGTGCTGTAGATATTGATATAGGTTTCTATTGTGATGCTCAATTTTATTAGTGCCAGTGTTGTGTGTGCGTGTCCCAGCTGCCCTTGCGTCTGGAGTGGCAGTGTACGTTATTAGAATGGGGATCTGGGGGGCTCTCTTCAGAGCCCTAACCCCAACACACACACACATGCCTACAGCTCCTCAAATCCACCTTACCTGCTGCTGATTGGCTGGCTGGTTGAGGGGTTGTCAGGGGACTGCAGTATAGTGTCTCCAGCTAAAGCTATGAGCCCTGTGTTTAGAGCAGCCCCCTCTCGAAGACCACGACATCTCCGAGTCCGCAGCCACGCGCTGAGCCGTCTGACACGACGAGCGCTAGGCCTCGCATCTCTGCGATATGAGAACAGGGCGGATAGCGGGAACGTAGCCAAGAGTTGATAATGAACTAATGAAATGAATCTAAATATGTAGGATGTCGGCGTAGCAGACGGGAGCGGGCGAGAAGTGCGTCGTGGTGTTACGGATTTACATTGCCGCACGGTTTCCGATGGAAATTCTCCAGGCGGCGGGCATCGGAGTAAACTAGAATCGGAGGGGACATGTTTAAGTTGTTTACCTGTTTGCATTTGTTTTGTTGCTTTGCCCTTGCTGAGACGGAGATTCAAACAAAGCTCGGGCCTGGCGAATTCAAATCAAAAACACTCACCATGGGGCGGCACTAATCTTCAGAGTAAATCAACACATTCGCATTCATTTATTACAACGTGGGACACCGGCTTCGGGCCGCGAGCGTGCACGTGCGTGTTTATGTTGAGATAAAAATGAAGTAAATGCCTTTTTGCAAATTTGCCAGCGAACCCACCCACACTGCTGATTCTGTCACGAAATACCCCTGCTTGGAACAATCTATAAAGTGGAGGAAAGAAGGGAGGAGGACGTGGAGGGAGAGAGAACTTCAGCGGGACGGCACATAGGGAGATATGGTGTCTGCGCTAAATTAAATAATTTGGGGACTGGCATGAGAGGGAGAGAGGGAGGGGGTAAGGAAGAGCGAGGGGAGAAAAAAAAGAGAGATGTGTCCGCTGGGATCACTATAAAGCGTTTTCTCATATCCGTCTCTCATGGTAGCCTGTTCCTTTAACGCGCAGACAGAGCGAAGGATATGTTGAGACGCGACATGAGAGAAAGCGAGCTGAAATGAAAATGTGAAGACAACAGAAGAAGGAGGGGGTGTGTACGGCACATGCCCCAGTCAGATATGACAGTTGAGCAGGGTTGTGCTGTGGCGCTACAGCTCCGCGCTGCGTGGTGTGTGTTGTTGTCTCGCGTGCGGGTTGCCAGCTCGGGACTGGAACTGTCGTGGCTGTGACAGTGACGTATGAGTCTAAGCGCTGTCGGTGAGATGACTCTCGCTGCTCCACGCTCTTGACGCTCGACGCACACGCGCGCGCATGCACACTGAGCGCAGCTGTGATCTGGAGGGTTTGGGAACTGTGGATACTTCACTCTGTTTGCCTCGCTCATTAACATAGCATAACAGATGAGAAGACTTCATCTTAAAGGAATAGTTCACCCAGAAAGGAAGATTCTGTCATTATTTACTCCCTCATGCCGTCCCAAACCTGGATGGCTTTATTTTTTGGTGGAACGCAGGAGAAGATATTTTGAAAAAGTCAGTTAGTGTTGTGTTGACTTTCATTATGGACAAAAGCATTCTTAAAATATCTGCTGTTGTGAAAGTCATTCAGCTTTTTAGTAAACTGTACCCCCTTAAGTCCATAATTTGTTCAATTCCTTTATTCGTTTATTTACATTTTTTTCAAAGTCCTGTAATTTCGTCTGTGTTCAGAACTATGTGGGTGAATAAATATGACAGAAATGTTGAACTATGCCTTTAAGGCCAAAACGAACATATTTTATTATTTTATTTAAATTAATTTATTTACATTTTTCAAACCTTGGTAACCGGTTATTTTCAGATTTATATGACATTTAAATTGTTTAATGATTTTCAGTGTGGTCTCAGAGTTTTTGACAGAATTTTAACTTTTAGTGAAATGCCCCTTTAAGGCCATTATTTGGCCATAATTGATTTTGTTGCTTTATTCATATATTTAAATTTCATTTATTTACATTTGTCAAAATCCTGTAATTTTGTCTTTGGAACAGCGTTCGTGAATATATAAAATATTACAAAAAACTGTTCAACTATGCCTTTAAGGCCAAAAACAATATTTAATTGATTTATTTAAATGTATTTGTTTACATTTTTTAAGTTTTTAAACTGTTTATTTTCAGGTTTATATTAAGTTTAAATGAGATATTTAAATATGGTCTCAGACTTTTTGACAGAATTTGAACATTTAGTGAAAAACCCATTTAAGGCAAAAAAAACAAAGAAATCATATATTTAAATTCATTTATTTACATTCTGTAATTTTGTTTGTGTTTAGAACGACATGGGTGAATAAATAATTACAAAAATGTTCAACTATACCTTCAAGGCCAAAACGAACAAATTTTATTCCTTAATTCATTTATTTAAATTCATTTAAATTCAACAAGTTCTGTAACTGTTCATTTTAAATTTTAAATTAAGTTTAAATAAGAAATTAAATCCCAGATTTTAAATGTGATCTCAGACTTTTTGAGAAAATTTGAACTTTTAGTGAAATGCCCCTTTAAGACCATAAATTGTTTATTTTATTCCTTTATCATATGTTTGAACTCATTTATTTACATTTTTTAAAATCCTGTACTTTTGTCAGATTTTTCAATGTGGACTTTATCAAAAGACTTAAAGGTACAGTAGGTACAAAAGTGTTTGTATCCAAAAGCATCCATTTTGGTACCTTAAAGGTACTTAAAGTGTACATATCGGAACCTAATAGGTCCAAAAGAATATATTTTAAAAAGGTACTGCCCCAGTGAAAGCTTTTGTACCTTTATTTCTAAGAGTGTAGCAACAGTTTCTGTTTTAACTAAACAAGTTGCTGTAAAATGCTCTATACTGCTTTTTAATTTATATTCTAATCATTAAATATGGATGATGAGAGACTGATTGTGGAAGTTCAGAATATTATACGTTATCAAATATTAAACGTCAAATGTCTTATGTTCAAGGAAAAACGAGTATGTGAGAGTGAGTAAATAGAGAGAACTGTTCTGATTGGCTGTGTTTAGTATGTCACATCACACCCTGTTTTTATGTTCGACATGAACATACAAATTATTTGTTGTGTCACACCTGAATAGGACAGATCGTGTAAAATTGTCTTACAGAACACATAATTGCTAGTGTTTTGATTTCAAAAAAGCTTCAGTAGCTTTACAAGTGGACTTCACATGGGAAAAAAAACATCTCCAGAAGTGCAGAATATGGCCTTTAAAAAGTTGTCTCCTCTCTCATTCTCTCCGTCTCGTTTTTTTTTCTCTCTCAACACACAGACACTGGTAGGGGTCTCTCTCAACCTGACACTTTGGTTCAGCAGCTGGAGTCTGACAGCACACTCTATAAATCACACAGCTCTGACAGCACACCTCACACACTCTCCTATTCTCTTTTCCTCCTCGCTCTCACTCGCACTCTGCCTGCTAGGCTCACATATCGTTGTGACAACAAAGTGTTGACGTTGACTGGCTGTAGATAACACACGCTAGCCCTCGCTCTCTCTCTCTCTGCACGCCGCATCGTTCGCCGCGTAATGCGTTTTCTCTCTCTGTCTTAGTTTAGGGCTGCTTTGGAGTCAAAACCTCCTCCCTGAGGGGAAGCAGGGAGGGTTTTAGTGAGGCTATGACATGGAAAGAGAGTGTGTGTACTTTCAGTGCATCTCTGAGTGGCAGAACACAGCTAGCGTAGCGTAGCCCAGTGTTAGCCTAGCGCAGTGCTATCGCCCATGACACGGCTCTACTGAGGCCACCGAGCTCATCTAACATTCGAACCTCCACACTCCACAGATCTCACGAACGCACAACTGTGTGTGCATGTCCGTACGGGCTTGCGCATGCATGCGTGTGTTGTTTTTGGATCTAGTCTGTCTTTATGTCTACGCATTGCTGTTTGATGCCTGTGGAATGGGTGAAATTTTCTATGAGAGATTGCTTACAACAAAAGGACGGCATTTTACATTGACTGCAGTTTGATCAAAATACCATAGTCAATCTAATTAAACTGTGGGAGCTTAGTTTTAACCATTGTTGACATGAAATGGATATTAAATAGGATAAAATAAGGCTGTGTTTACATAATACTCTACCAGTCAAAAGTTTTTGAACACTAAGACTCTTTTATGTTTTTTAAAGAATTCTCCTGCATTTGTGTGATTTAAAATTCAGCAAAAGCAGTAATATTGTGAAATATTTTTACTATTTAATATAACTGCTTTCTATTTGAATATATTTTAAAATGTAATTTATTCCTGTGATGGCAAAGCTGAATTTTCAGCATTATTACTCCATTCTTGTCACATGATCCTTCAGAAATCATTCTAATATGCTGATTTGCTCTTCAAGAAACATTTTTTATTATTAATATCAATATTTAAAAATTTGAGTACATTTTTTTCAGGATTCTTTGATGAATAGTAAGATCCAAACATCAAGCATTTATCTGAAATAAAAAGCTTTTGTAACATTATACGCTATACCATTCAAAAGCTTGGAGTCAGTAATTTTATTTATTATTTTGGGAAAGTAATTATAGAAATTAATACTTTTATTCAGCAAGGATGCTTTAAATTGATCAAACGTGATGTTGAAAACATTTATAATGATACAAAAGATAAATGCTGTTCTTCTGAACTTTATGTTCATCAAAGAAGCCTGAAAATATTCTACTACTAATAATAATAATAAATGTTTTTTTGAGCAGCAAATCAGAAAATTAGAATGATTTCTGAAGGATCATGTGACTGGAGGAATGATGCTTAAAATTCAGCTTTGAAATCACAGGAAAAAATATATAATATTATAAAATATATTTAAATAGAAAACAGTTATTTTAAACTCTAGAAATATTTCAGAATTTTACTGGTTTTGCTGTACTTTGGATCAAATAAATGCAGGCTTGGTGAGCAGAAGATACTTTGGTAACTGTTTATTTTCAGATATGTTTTACATTTAAATTGTTTAATGATTTTCAATGTGGTCTCAGAGTTTTTGACAGAATTTTAACTTTTAGTGAAATACCCCTTTAAGGCCATAATTTGGCCATAATTCATTTTGTTCCTTTATTCATATATTTAAATTCATTTAAATGAGAAATTAAATCCCAGATTTTAAATGTGGTCTCAGACTTTTTGACAGATTTTTAACTATAAGTGAAAAATAAATAAATAAAATTCCTATATTTAAACTCATATTAAATTCAAACAAAAACTTTTATTTTGGATGCAATTAATCGCGATTAATCATGATTAATCGTTTAACAGCCCTAAAATCATTAGACAACAGTTTATCCATCATGCATTGAATAGTAAAAAAAAAATCTGCCTTTATTTAAAAACAACTGTTGAAACAGTAATATTGTTATATTATTACAATTTAAAATAACTGTTTTCTAGTTTAATGTATTTTAAAATGTAATTTATTCCTTTGATGACAAAGCTGGATTTTCTGAACATTACTCCAGTCTTTAGTGTCATAATCCTTCAGAAATCATTTTAATATCTGCTAATTTGATACTCTGCTGTTATTAGCGCTGCTGTAACAGTTGTTTTCACGATTCTTTGATGAAAAGGTTCAAAATATCAGCATTTGTAACAATGTAAAAGTCATTTTGATCAATTTAATGCATCACTGCTGAATAAAAGCATTTATTTCTTCAACAACAACAAAATCTGACCATAAACTTGTCATTGTTCTAATGGTATATTTTTACCCGTACAAGGGTCCGTCTGTATGCCAGTCATGTGCCGCTATTTGATGCCTGCAGAAAGTGTCAAATGTTATATTAAAGAGAGCCGACAGCGTATGTTGACTTTTAGAGCCAGCTCTCCTCTGTTGCTGAAGATTACATCATCGAGTTGCTTATGTACATCATCGCTGTATAATTAATCCCCTGTACATTTAGTATTTATTTGGCAACCTGGTGCTTGACAGAGACGTACCGATGTCGGATATACACTATGTATGAGTGTAAACAGAGCATGTGTGATGGTGGCGTATATGACCATGTGATAAATGTGAGGAGGCCGCCTTGGAGCACAGAGGTCAGAGGAGGTCAGTCGAAGTGCAATGACTCCCTCCGCTCCTCTCAGAACAAAAACGATTTTGACTGATATCACCTGGATTTTTCTCTCCAAGTTAGTTAAAGTAAGTTTATGAATCCAGATGAGCCTGAGATATTTTCTAGGTCACCTATAATAAGAAAAATTTGTTTTCATTTCATTCAGATTCACACATACACCTCCAGTCACGGTCGGGCCAGAAAGGGGAGAGCGTTTGGACAGTGACGTGGGTGTAGTCCACTTGAGTACAGCGGGACGTAGTTGCAGGGAAGGTGCTAAATTCAGGACCAGGCACTATCTGGGTGGAGAATGGTGTGAGTAGGTGGGAAGAGGGGAGGGATGAGGGAATCCAGGGGCAGGGCAGGGGGGCATTTATTTGTAGCACACTCCCAAGTGAGTTTCCTGTCTCTGGGAGGTGAGAGCTGGGAGCATATGAAGCTTTAAGACAGCCCATCTGCTAGTCTCCGGCCATTGGAAGACTGTCAAGCGGGTCTAAAAATAAGCTACTCTAAAGTGCACCAGGCGGCAAAGGTGATTTTTCATTTTGTGTTAAAAACGGAGCAGAGAGGGACAGACTAGCGTCCTAAGAGCAAAGCTGCACTCTCTATCCCCCCCCCCACCTCTCGTACTCATTCACGCTTTCTCTTCCTGACACCTTTACTCTCTGTCTTTCTCATTCATGATCCCATTTTCTTTCTTTCTCATCTTTTCTATCAGCTTCAGTATTTCCTCTCCCTGTCTGTGTTTAGCCATACAGGCAGCAGACAGACTCGGCAGAGAGCACTTTATAAAGCGATAGTACAGAGACACGCTGTCTGTTCATTTGTGTGTGTGAGTAAGCATCTAGACATTGTAATACAGTGTGTACTGCAGAGTGGCTTTTGCTCTTCTTCGTCAGTTTCTCTTTTTTATAATATATCGATGAATAATATAATAGAAATAGAGAGGTAAAACATTAATAAAAATGCAACCATTGATAGATACAAATATTTATGTGTAAAGTGTAATAATAAATAATTAATTAAAAAATAAATAAATTTAAATAAAGAATATGTACAGTGTAATAAAATAATAAATAATAAAATAATTGTAAATAATAAAATGTAAATTCTAAATTTATTTTTAAAAATGTATCAGTAAGTGGAGTCTGAGCTATATGCATATTTTGCCCTGATACAAGACTTATCTTAATAATCTTATTACTTTTTTGATTTTATACATATTTATTTTATAATGGTGATATAAATAAAATATTTAAAATAATTATATAAATTAAACAAGTAAATAAAACATGAAAGAAATATGCAACAATAAATAAAATATATGTATGTATATATATATATATATATATATATATATATATATATGTAGTGTAATAATAAAATAATAAATAATAAAATACATTTAAATAATAAAATGTAAATTCTAAATTTATTTATAAAAATGTGTCAGTAAGTGGAGTCTGAACTATATGCATATTTTGCCCTGATACAAGACTTATCTTTTTTGATTTCTTAGATATTTTATTTAATAATGATGATATAAAGTGAAATAAAATATTTCAAATAAAAATAAAACATTAATAAAAACGCAACCATTAATAGTTAAAAATATTTATATGTATAGTGTAATGATAAAATAATAAAATAAATATAAATAATAACATTTAAATTCAAAATGTATTTATTAAAATGTATCAATAATTAGAGTCTGAGCTAAATGCATATATTGCACTGATGCAAGATATATCTGAATAATCTTAATACTTTTTAATTTAATAAATATTTCATTTTATAGTTATAATATAAATTAAATATTTAAAGTAAAAATAAAACTATCAAAATGTAACCATTATTAGTTCAAAATATGTACAGTAAAAAAATAAAATATTGAATAATCAAATAAATGTAAATAATACAATTTAAATTCAAAATGTATTTATAAAAATGTTTTAATCATCAGAGTCTGATATATGCGTGTATTGCACTTATACAAGACTTCCCCTGAATAATCCTTACTTTTTTCATTTTATAAATATTTGTTTTATAATATTGATATTTATATGTACAGTGTAATAATAAAAAATAAATAATAAATTTACTTTAAATAATGACATTTAAATACTAAATGTATTTATAAAAATGTATCAATAATTAGTTTAAGCTACATACATATATTGCACTGATAAAAGATTTAGAATCGAATTACTTTTTTGATTTTATATCTATTTTATTTTATAATAATGATATAAATAAAAGATTTAGTTTAGAAAACTAAAAATAAAACATTTAAAAAATGCAACCATTGATAGTAAAAAAAATTATATGTAAAAAAAAAAAAAATATATATATATAT